>PVKU01008527.1:0-20985 GCA_004027475.1 Anoura caudifer
ACTCAGAAAGTTGGGAAAGTAAAGAGGGGCAATAGGATGAGTTTGCAAGGACAATGTTGGGTACTCTAGGAGGGGACTGTCTGAGAAGCTGAAAGCTTCTAGAGCCAGAGGGAACAAAAGAGCACTGGTTCTGTCTAACTGGGAGGTTCTGGGTCTTGCTGGAATTCTCTGGCTCCTGTGGTGGGGCTCTCAGTCTTGTACCTTAAAGCTGTTTTTTTTTTTTTAGAAGGAAGTCTGAATAATTGTGCTGCAGCTGCCCGCATTTCCAAATGCATCACATTTTTATGGGTAGAAACTCAGGTCAAACTTAGGGTCAGGAGGCCCTGGCAGAGGGTAGCAGGTTTATTTTTTATGTATTCTCTAGAGAACAGGCTCTGAGGCAGAAGCCTGCCATTCTTCCAGAATTGTGTATTTTTGTATATTATGTTGTTTTTATTTTGTAAGCTAACCTTGTAGAAACAAGGGGGAACTAACAGGGAAATAGTTGGAAAACAGTTATGACAGTTTAGCCTTAATTGGTGGGCTTAAGTGATTAAAGCTGTGACTTGATAGACTTCAGTATTTGTTTTTGAAGACAGTCCATTTTCTCTCATGTTTTTTCCTCTGGAGAGTGGCAGTGGACAGCAGAATGCAACGTATTATTCAGTAACACCCATCTTTATTGCAATAAGATTTACATTAGCCAAGATTTGTAGGCAGACTTAGAGACCATCAGTATAAGAATGGGAAGAAAAGTTGGAGGAATTCTGTTTAAGTTATGCTTCTTCAATAGTTTTGTTTGCAGTTTGGGGGTTTCCCAGAAAACACAGTTTGCGGTAATAGCAATTATGCTTGATTTTTCAACTTTTATAGTGCTGATTCGATTTTCCTACAATTCTGGCCATTATTATCTTAGTAATATTACTAAAACTCAATACTTTAAAATAAAACTATTGTTATTTAACCATTTTATTCCACATTTAACTCTCAAAACAGGCCTCTGAGATAATTGCTTTTTATTTGATTTTTTATTATAATATATTCTTTCTCTTAATTGTTGTTCTTGTAGAGTTTTCTGTCTTTTACTCCCACCCCAGCTCACAGCCCCAGCCCTCCCCAACTCCCTCCCATTTCCACCCCCCATTGTTTTTGTGCATATGTCCCTTATAATTGTTGCTCCAAACCCTTCCCCTTTCCTCCTGAAATTGCCTCCCCTCTCCTCTCTGCTGTCTTCCAGCCCATTCTCAATTTCAGTGTCTTTGGTTATATTATGCTTGTTTGTTTTGTTGATTAGTCTCCTGTTAAAGGTGATATCATATAGTATTTCTATTTCATTACCTGGCTTATTTCACTTAGCACAATGCTCTCCAGTTCCATCCATGCTGTGGTGAAGGGTAGGAGCTCCTTCTTTCTTTCTGCTGCATAGAATTACACTGTGTAAATGTACCACAATTTTTGATCCATTCATTTACTGATGGGCACCTAGGTTGCTGCCAACACTTGGGTATTGCAAATTGTGCTGCTATGAACATTGGGGTGCATAGGTTCTTCTGGATTGATGTTTCAGGGTTCGTAGGATATAATCTTAGCAGTGGAATTGCTGGGTCAAAAGGTAGATCTATTTTTAGTTTTCATAGAAAATTTGATACTGCTTTCCATAGTGGTTTTATCAGTCTGCAATCCCAACAGTGCACTAGGGTCCCCTTTTCTCCACAACCTCTCCAACATTTGTTTTTTGTTGCTTTGTTTATAATGGCCATTCTGACAGGTGTGAAGTGGTATCTCATTGTGATTTTAATTTGCATTTCTCTGATAGCTAGTGATATTGAGCATCTTTTCATGTCTCTCTGGATCCTCTGTATGTCCTCGTTGGAGAACTGTTTGTTCACGTCCCTGGCATATTTTTTAATTGGGTTGCTTGTCTTCTTAGAGTGGAGTTGTGAAAGTCTTTATATATTTTTTAGATTAAACCCATGTCTGAGGTATCATTGGCAAATATATTTTCCCATACAGTTGGTTTTCTTTTTATTTTGATACTGTTTTCTTTAGCTGTGCAAAAGCTTTTTATTTTGATGAAATCCCATTTGTTTATTCTTTCCTTTATGTCCCTTGCTTTAGGGGACATATCAGGAAAAATGTTGCTGGGTGAAATATCTGAGATTTTCCTGCCTGTGTCCTCCTCTAGGACTTTAATGGTGTCATGGTTTATATTTAAATCTTTTATCCACCTTGAATTTATTTTTGTGTATGATGTACGTTATGATTGGTGTGAGGTAGTATATCATTGTGATTTTAATTTGCATCCCTCTGATGTCTAGTGATGCTTAGTATCTGTTCATATTTCTCTGGATCCTCTCTATGTCCTCCTTGGAGATGTGTCTGTTCAAGTCCTTTACCCATTTTTTAATTGGGTTGCTTGTCCTCTTAGAATAGAGTCGTGTGAGTTCTTTATATATTTCAGAGACTAAAAAGTGTGAGAGCTTTGCAGGAACAATTATAAAGGACACATGGTCAATAATAGGGAGGTGGAAATGGGAGAGAGATGGGGAGGGCTGGGGTGTTGGGCTGGGTTGGAGGGGAAAGACAGAAAACTGTACTCTAACAACAGTACAAAACAAGAAAGAAAGTAAATAGATTTGTGGTCTGTAGTTTGGCTCCTATATTCAGCTACAAACTATATTTTTGGCCTTGTTCTATCAAATGGGTGACATGACTTGGCTAAAGCTATAGTGTTGGTCATAGAGAATAAATTATCCAGAATGGAGCATTGACAGGGCTGTGGGCTTGGGGATTGGGATTTTGGTGACTGTTGGGTTGTTCTATAGACCAATGAAGTCTCTGTTTTGGCACCCAAAGACATAGTATAATGTCATATAAACAGAAGACTCACTGCCACTTGAATCACAAGACTTACTCAGAAAATTCCCTTTTGACTTCAAATGCATTTTGTTCTCTCCAAATTAAAATGCAGCAGAAAGAAAGAAGAAGCTCCTTGCCTTTGCAACAGCATGGATGGAACTAGAAAGCATTATAGTAAGTGAAATAAGCCAAGTGGAGAAAGACAAATACCATATGATCTCACCTATAAGTGGAACCTAATCGAGAAAATAACACACAAGAAAAATATAGCCAGAGACATTGAAATAAAGAATAAAATGGCAGTAACTAGAAGAGGAGCTGGGAGGGGATAATGGAAGGAAAATTGGGAAGGGATTTTAAGAACATGTGTGAAAGACACATGGGCAAAACCAGAGAGGGGTAGGATCAAGGGTGGAGATTCAGGATGGCTGAGGTTTGGGGCAGTGGTAGGGGGTAGAAATATTTCTATCAGACAAAATAGACTTGAGAACAAAGGTCATAAAAACAGGTGCTGAAGGGCACTCTGTAATACTCAAGAGAATAATCCATCAAGGAAATATAAATGTTATAAAACTATGAAACCAACATATGAGAATCCAAATATATATGCAAAGTAGGAGGAAGGAAATAACAGAGATCAAAACAGAATTAAATGACATAGACACTAAAAGAGCAATTCTAAGGATCAATAATTCCAGGAACTGGTTATTTGAAAAGTGAATAAAATTGAGAAACTTTTAAGCAGACGCATCCAGAAAAAAAAAATAGACAGCACACAAATAAATTAAATCAGAAATGAAGGAGGGGTTATTATAACTAATACCACAGAAGTACAAAAGATTGTAAGAAATTCTGACAAAAAAAAACCTATATGCCAAGACATGTGAAAATCTGGATGAGATGGACAAACTTCTAGAAAAATATAACCCTACAAAACAGAATCAAGAAGAAGTAGAAATTCTGAACTGATCAATACCAACTGGGAAAATTGAAGCACTAATGAAAAATAGCCCGGCACACAAAAGAACTGCAATGGACAGTTTTACAGAATTTTACAAAATATTAAAGGAAGAGCTAACCCCTTTCCTTCACAGACTACTCCAAAAAACTCAGTAAGAGGGAAGACTCCCAAACATTTGTTATGAGGCCAGCATCATTCTCATCCCAAAACAAGACAAATACACAGCAAAGAAAGAAAACCACAGCCTAATATCACTGATGAACATAGAAGCTAAAATCCTCAGCAAAATATTGGCAAACTGCATATAGCAATACATCAGCAACCATACACCATGATCAAGTGAGATTCATCTCAGGGATGCAAGGATGGTACAATATAAACAAATCAAAAATACAATACATCATATAAGAAAAAGCAAAGACAAAAATCACATGATCATATCAATAGATGCAGAAAAGGATTTGATAAAGTACAGCACCCATTTATGATAAAACACTCATAAAAGTAGGAATACAGGGCGTATACACCAACATAATAAAGGCTATATATGAGAAACCTACAACCAGCAACATGCTCAAGGGGCAATATCTAAAATATTTCCCAATAAGATCAGGAACAAGAAAAATATGTCCACATTCACCAGTTCTATTCAACATAGTATTGTAGTTCCTAGCCATAACTATCAGACAAGGAAAAGAAAAATAAGGCATCCAAATTGGAAAGGAGGAAGAAAAACTGTCATTGTTTCCAGATGACATGATAAGGTAAATAGAAAATCCTAAAGGCTCTACCAAAAAACTATTTGACCTAATAAGTGAATTTAGCAAAATAGCAGGATACAAAGTTAATGCTCAGAAACTGAAGGCACTTTTGTACACCAACAATGAAATATCAGAAACAGAATTTAGAAAAAAATTGCATTTGATATAGCAACAAGAAAACATAAAATACCTAGGAATAAACCTCACCAAGGAGGTAAAAGACATGTACATGGAGTCGTGTAAGTTCTTTATATATTTTGAAGATTAAACGCTTGTCTGAGGTATCATTGGAAAATATGTTTTCCCATACAGTTGGTTTTCTTTTTATTTTAATGCTGTTTTCTTCTTCAGCCATGCAGAAGATTCTTATTTTGATGATATCCCATTTGTTTTTTCTTTCCTTTATGTCCCTTGCTTTAGGGGACATATCAGTAAAAATGTTGCTGCGTGAAATGTCTGAGATTTTCCTGCCTATGTTCTCCTCTAGGACTTTAATGGTGTCACGGCTTATATTTAAATCTTTTATACACCTTGAATTTCTTTTTGTGTATGGTGTAAGTTGGTGTTCAAGTTTCATTTTTTTGCATGTAGCTGTCCAGTTCTCCCAACACCACTTGTTGAAGAGGCTACTTTTACTCCATTTTGTGTTGCTGCCTCCTTTGTCAAATATTAATTGACCATAGGGAATTGGGTTTATTTCTGGGCTCTCAGTTCTATTACACTGGTCCATGTGCCTGTTTTTGTGCCAGTACCAGGCTGTTTTGATTACTGTGGCCTTGTAATACAGTTTAGTGTCAGGTGTTGTGATCCCTCCTACTTCCCTCTTCTTTCTCAAAATTGCTGCAGCTATTTCAGGTCATTTATGGTTCTATATAAATTTTTGAAGTGTTTGTTCTATGTCTGTGAAATATGACATTGGTACTTTAATAGGTATTGCACTGAATCTGTAAATTGCTTTGGGTAGTATGGACATTTTGATGATGTTAATGCTTTCAATCCATGAACACAGTATATGTTTCCATTTGTTTGTGTCTTCCTTGATTTCTTTCTTCAGTGTTGTGTAGTTTTCTGCATACAGTTCTTTTTCCTCCTTGGTTAGGTTTCTTCCTAGGTTTGTTGTTGTTGTTGTTGTTGTTTTGCTATATAAAATGGGATTTTTTTGACTTCTGCTTCTTCTTTTTCATTGTTGGTATACAGAAATGCCTTTGATTTCTGTATATTGACTTTGTATCCTGTTGTTTGGCCAAATTCATTTATTAGGTCAAACAGCTTTTTGGCCACGTCTATAGGATTTTCTATGTACACTATCATGTCATCTGCAAACAATGATAGTTTTGTTTCCTCCTTTCCAAATTGGATGCCTTTTATTTCCTTTTCTTGTCTAATCACTGTGGACAATATTTCCAATACTATATCAAATAGAAGTGGTGAAAGTGGACAACCTTGTCTTGTTCCTGATCTTATTGGGAAATATTTTAGATATTGCCCCTTGAACATGATGTTGGCTGTATGGCCTTTACTATGATGAGGAATGCTCCCTCAATTCCCACTTTGCTGAGTGTTTTTATCATAAATGGGTGTCGTACCATATCAAATGCTTTTTCTGCATATATTGATATAATCATGCGATTTTTGTCTTTGTTTTTGTTTATATAATGCATTACATTTACTGATTTGTGAATGTTGAACCATCCTTCCATCACTGGGATGAATCCCACTTGATCATGGTGTATGATCTTTCTAATGCATTGTTGGATGCAGTTTGCCAGAATTTTATTGAGGATTTTAGCGTCTATGTTCATCAGCAATATGGGCCTGAAGTTTCCTTTCTTTGTTATATCTTTATCTGGTTTGGGGATTAGAATGATGCTGGCTTCATAAAAAGAGTTTGGGAGTCTTCCATCTTCTTGGATTTTTTAAAAAAGTTTGTGAAGGATAGGGGTTAGCTCTTCTTTAATGCTTTGTAAAATTCTCCTGTGAAAACATCTGGTCCTGGGCTTTTGTGTGTCGGGAATTTTTTGATTAGTGCTTCTATTTCATCTGCTGCTATTGGTCTGTTCTGGTTTTCTGCTTCTTCTTCATTGAGTTTTGGAAGATTATATTTTTCTAGAAACTTGTCCATTTCACCTAGGTTTTCGAATTTCTTGGCATACACTTCTTCATAGTAATTTCTTACAATCCTTTGTATTTCTGTGGTGTCAGTTGTAATTTCTCCTTTTTCATTTCTGATTGTGTTTATTTGGGTCCTCTCTCTTTTTTTCTTGATGAGCCTGCTTAAAGGCTTGTCAGTTTTGTTTATCCTTTCAAATAACCTACTCCAGGATTCATTGATCCTTAGAATTGTGCTTTTAGTCTCTATGTCATTTAATTCTGCTCTGATCTTGGTTATTTCCTTCCTTCTACTTGCTCTGGGCTGTCTTTGTTGTTGTTCTTTGATTTCTTGTAGGCGTGGGTTAAGTTGTTTGCTTGAGATGTTTCTATCTTTTTTTGGTAGGCATGTATCACTATGAAATTCCCTCTGAGGACTGCCTTTGCTGTGTCCATAAGTTTTGGGTTGTTGTGAGTTCATTTTCATTTCTTTCCAGAAACTTTTTGATCTCCTCCCTAATTTCATTCTTGACCCACTCATTGTTTAATAGCATGCTATTCAATCTCAATGATTTTGAGGACTTTGGGTTTTTCCCCTTGAGGTTGGTTTCTAGTTTCAGTCCCTTGTGGTTGGAGAAAATGCTTGGTATTAATTCAATTTTCTTGAATTAGTTGAGGCTAGTTTTATGTCCTATAATGTGGTCTATCTTTGAAAATGTTCCATGTGCATTTGAAAAGAATGTGTATTTAGTTTCTTTGGGATGAAGGGGTATATATATATATGTGTGTTAAGTCCATTTCTTCTACAGTGTTGTTCAATGCCACAATATCTTTGTTGATATTTTGTTTAGAAGCTCTCTCCATTTTTGACAGTGGGGTGTTGAAATCCCATACTATAATTGTGGTTTTGTCAATATCTTTCTTGAAGTCCTCAAAGATTTTCTTGATGCATTTAGGTGCTGCTATGTTGGGTGCATATATATTTACAATGTTTATGTCTTTCTGGTGGATTCTTCCCTTGAGTATTATGAAGTGACATTCTAGGTCTCTATGGCTCTTCTTTTGAAGTCTATTTTGTCTGATAGGAATATTGCTACCCCGGCTTTTTTTTTTCCTGTCCATTTGCTTGGAAAATTTGTTTCTAGCCCTTCACTTTGAGGCTAGGTGGGTCTTTTGTCCTGAGGTGGGTCTCTTGTAGGCAGCATATATGTGGGTCATGCATTCTTATCCATTCAGGTATTCTATTTCTTTTGATTGGAGTATTTAATCCATTTACATTTAAGGTCATTGTTAATAGGTTCTGATTCATTGCCATTTTCATACCTATGTTCCTCTCTCTCTCTCTCTCTCTCTCTCTCCCCCCACCTCTTTTCCTTAAAGCAGTCCCTTTAGCATCTCTTGGACAACTGGTTTTTAGAGGTGTATTCTTTTAGACTTCTTTTGTCTGGGAAGCTCCTTATTTGGCCTTCTATCATGATTGAAAGCCTTGCTGGGTAAAGTAGTCTTGGTTGCAGGCCTTTGGGTCTCATTACTTAGAATATTTCTTGCCATTCTCTTCTGGCTTGGAGTGTTTCCATTGAGAAGTCAGCTGCTAACCTTATCGGGGCTCCCTTGTATGTTACTTCCTTTTTCTCCCTTGTTCCCTTTAAGATTCTTTCTTTGTCTTGGAATTTTGCCACTTTAATTATGATGTGTCTTGAAGTGGGTCTTTTTAGGTTCCTCTTGATTGAAACTCTCTGTGTTTCCTGGATTTGTGTGACTTTTTCTCTCATCAAATTAGGGAAGTTTTCCATCATTACTTCTTCAGATAGGTTTTCTATCCCTTGCTCTTCCTCTTCTCCTTCTGGTGTCCCTATTATATGGATATCATTATGTTTCATATTGTCTTGCATTTCTCTTAATCCCTCTTCATTCTTTCTGAGCCTCTTTTCCTTTTCTTGCTCTTTCTGGATGTTTTTTCTTCTTGGTCCTCCAACTCGCTGATCCAATCTTCTGCTTCAGCGATTCTTCTTTTCATTCCTTCCACTGTGTTTTTCAGTTCAGAAATTGCATTCTTCATTTCCTATTGGCCCTTGTTGATAGTATCTATTTCCTTTTTCATGTTGATATAGTTTGCAGTGAGTTCCTCATGGCTTCCCTGTAGTTTCTGGTAGCTCATTGAGAGCTCATGGAGCTTCTTAACAACCATTGCTTTGAACTCAAAATCTGATGGTTGAGTTGCCTCCATTTCATTTAGCATTCTTTCTGGGGCTTCCTCCTTTTCTTTCATTTGGGGATTGTTTCTTTGTCTTCCCATTGTTTGTGAGGCTCTTCTTGTTAGGCTCAGTTTCTTAAATTGATTTGTTCTCATTCCCTGGGTTTATGGTGTGAACTTCTGTGGTATAATACCTGTGAGATTCAGTGGTGCAGTCTCCTTTGGGTATCCTGTGTTCATGGCTCCTAGTGTCTCAGCTCTTGAAATGCCCCCTCTTTGGGACCAACTCTGGTCTTACCACATTTCCTGTTTTTTTTTGTTTGTTTTGTTTTGTTTTGTTTTGTTTTTGTCTCACTCATAGGTATTTAAAAAGAGAAAAGTGGAAGGAAAAGAAGAAAAAATGAAAAGAGTATAAAGAAAAGCAGAAAGGAAAAGAAAAGAAAAAAGAGAAAGGAAAAAGAGATAAGATTGGAAAGAAAGGAGGAAGGAATAAAACAAGGAAGAAGTAACAAGAAGCAAAAAGAGTTGAGGGGTAACGAAGATAAAAATAATGAATATATAATTAATACAAATAAATAAATAAACACCAACTCTTGCTGTTATCAATCTCGCCAAACCAGTTTTTCTGGCCTTGCTGACTGGAGTGGCCAAGGGTCAACGGAATCACTTTTCTCCCTGTTTAGCACTCAGTTATCTTTGGGCTCCTGTCCTCAGAGCTAGCCCAGGGCCTCTCCACACAGGGCCCCAGGCATATCTTCTGAGGCGCCTACACCTACCATGGTCACTCACAGGCACTAATGATCTCCCAGCCTTCCCTGCACATGCGCTGACTTTCATGTGTGCGTGTATCGACCCCCGCACAGGTCTCACGCAGGTGCCTAAGATCTTCCAGACAGCCATGCAGGTCCCCGATGGAATGTGGGTGTTGAGTGACTGCAGTTCAGGTCGCTGGTGTCTCTCGGGCATCAAGAGACCACAGCAGATGTCCCCCCGTGGCGCGCTGGTGCCGATGGATCCCTGCACAGCTATTCCCAATGGCGCACGGGTATAGACAGTCATGCAAGCTCCAATGCACAGTCCTCCCAGGGCTATGAGATCTTCACTACTCTCTGTGAGATTTCAAGCAACCAGGTTTATCCCTGTGCTGCTGCAACCTTCTTTGGCTGAGCAGGGAGCGGTTGACCCAGCTCCCTCCCTCCCTAGATTCTTAGGGCCAGTGCTGGGCCAGGATCTCAGCCTCCACCCTGGTTTCCACGCTGCTGGAGTACTCTCCTTACTGTCTGGTTTTTCAATGTCCACTGCAATTTTTGATCTCCTGTTTTCCAATATGCTGTGTTTCTGATGTCTGTTTGTGTGCTCTACTGTAAATTAGCCAAGTTATTCTCCTGTGTGTAGGGGGAAGAGGAATGTTATTCCTCTTACTGTGCCGCCATCTTCCCTCTCAAAACCAGAGTTTTCTAAGCTGTTCTTGTTTCCTTGCTTTGTCTACAGTCCTGGAAATTGCCTAGCAACACAATCATTGTTAACAGCATGAGAGTTCATATTTACATGAGAAATCTATTTTTTTTTTGTTATTCAGAACTTAAGGCATCTGTTTGGGCATATAGTGCTATTGGAAAACCTCTGTGGCTTGGGGCTTGGCAACAATTATTGAGGAAATAAAGGGTAACATAATACATGGAGATGAAATATTTTGCTGAAAAAAAATTTATGTGATGGCTACACCTATCGGCTTTGGTCCTTCTTTAACACAAGATTGGTATTCCAGTATCCTAAAGCTTTACAGTCACTATGGACTTGCACCCCCTCCCACTTTACACAAACTGAACTGCATGTAGGTGAAAATGAGAATGCATTTCTCATTTTAAATCTCAGGTTTTGGTAACTTTTCAGCATGTCCACTGGAGCCTGAAAAATCTTTTTATTGATGGATTATATTTTTATTGTTAAAATAGCATTTTCCTTTGTGTATTTTTTAGAAATGCTTTACTCTAGTCCAGTAGAAAGGTGGATGAGAATAATTCTTCTAGAATCATCACAGTTTCTGCATAATGTCCCAGTTTGGGAAGTGCCGGGGACCGACCCAGCCCTGCTGTTTGACACAGTTGCAGCAGAGGGAGCCAAACGTCCGCACAGCAGACACAGCGAGGGAAAGCACCAGGCACTCCTCTGCCTGATTTTAATATTCATACCCTTGCTTGGAGCCTCTTCAATTTATTTTGGGACTGGGACAGACAATAATTCCATAGGAAGGGCAGAATTCCTGAGAAGTAAGTGAGAAAATGATAGTCTATGGGAAAGTATTCTCCCCCCAGGAGGTCCTCCAGATATATTAAAGAATTTCCAAGATTGGGAGTGGAAAAGGCTATTAGGACTACTTCCTACATAACCCCCTGTTACTACCCCTATGACTAAAACAATTAGCATCCCTTCATCAGGAAGAGAGGAAGCAGCTAGGTGGACAGAACATAAGAAAGATTATTACCTATATAGAAAAACAGGATTTTGGCGTAGAAGAAAATAAAGTGAGAGACATATAATAACCACATTACCCACAAAGAATATTACACTTGGCCAAGACTATGAGACAAAACAAGTGCCTTTACACACGCCTAGCTTGTGGTTTTTACACATTTATACAAGGCTTAAGCTTAAACTCTGAGAAATCATAGGTGTTGCATTATGTGGTAAATATGCTCAGCTAAAACATTCCCTCAGATTAGAGCCAAAAGCTTGTATAATGGTATGCAATTGTATTAGACTGCTGCTTCTAATATATCAGTGTTATGTTTTCCTCAGAACACTGGCAAGTGTATGTACCCTGAGCAATTGTATTAGACTGCTGCTTCTTATATAGTAGTGTCATGCTTTCCTCGGAACACTGGCTAAGCATATGTTCCCTGAGAACAAAATAACAATTGCTTTCTCATACTGCATAAGCACACCCAATCATATAAAAAATAAAGCACACCAGCGATTGGCAGAGATGCCGGGTCACTGATCCTGTAAGAGTGTCTCTCGTGTCTTCCTTTCGCCAATGCCACGCATCCACTGGGTATCCCTGGACCTGCTGGAGCTGGACTATGGCAGGGAAGGTGGCAGGATTCTTTGGTACCCTCTCTACATATTGAAAACTCCTAGGCTCCTGTAGCACTCCTCCATTGCATGCAGAGTGTAGAACCTTGCAAAACTAGAACTGTGGTGACACAGTGCTGCTTCTGTGCATGCATATGAGTTT
The DNA here is from genome assembly GCA_004027475.1 of Anoura caudifer. NCBI lineage: Eukaryota > Metazoa > Chordata > Mammalia > Chiroptera > Phyllostomidae > Anoura > Anoura caudifer. The sequence continues at coordinate 12,081 of PVKU01008527.1, forward strand.
TCCCCTCAAGTATCAGAAGAAACTGCAAGTAAGAAACTTCTTCAAATGCCACTAGGGTTGACATGTGTTTCAAATGTTTTATCATCTCATTGCATAGCCTGTGTATCCTGGAAGGAATTCTTGACCATGTCATTTCCTAAAGAACCTCAAAAACAAGAACAATAAAGAATAAAGGGAATGTTGTTGCTAAAAAGGATCATATCCTATAGGAAAAATAAAAGGGAGAAAAATAATGAAACCTGCTGAGGACCATTGTTTCTTGAGTTTCTTTTGTTTAAGAGAAATGACAAAAGGCTCAACAACTTGTGCCCAAAACATCTAGGTTCCCCCTTCTGTTCTGCTCTGCGCCTTGGGTGCTGTATCCACAATCATATGTGAAAGAAAGACTGAAATACACAAATATCACAAGAAATTAGAATCTACCTCTATATCCTTCACCATATGCTGCCAGACAGAGGGAAATATATCAAAAGTCTTATCTAGAGATTGTTCTATATACAGCTTTTACACAGTCTTTTGCAACTGGTAGCAAGCTAGAGCAATTGTGATCAACTAGCTACAAGTGGATTCAACATTGTTTGATTAGAATGATAGCCACTCACACTCCCCATTATTTCTCATGCCCAGGTCTCTGTTCATATTTGTAGTTTTATTAACATCTCCATTATTTATTCTATGGCACACAATTTAAGATACTTTTCCATTTCTATCTTGAGTAATGTACTTCAATGTACAGGCATCTATCCAAACATTTTTCTCTCTGCTGATGGCTGTTACCTAAATACAAAAATTTAACTACTGTGGCACAGATTCTCTTTCTAATTCACAAATTTCATAGAGTTAACTTTCCTCTCTAGCATTTATTTTATTTCCCACAAGCATATCACACATAGTGAAAGTTATACTCACTTTCAGTTAAGGAGCACAGATAAAGAACATGTAGATTAAAACTTTCGCCCTATATTTGAGTTTGAAAGAGGACAGATCCTGATCCTGTTGGTGTTGCCCTTCTTAAAAATCGATACACAAATAACAATGACAGTAATTCACCTTTCAAATAAAGCACTGTTTATTTTTTTCATCCAAATGAGAGTCCTCTGAGATACTGCCACAATATAAGTATAAACCAGCTTCATAATAACTAAACATAAAACACTATGTATATATAATAATTAAAAAATAAACTGTTTGCAACCTGGGGGCATTTTCCCACCACAAACACAAAATGTGTCCAAAAAGGGAGGTGATGAGGTAACTGAAGGGACAATATGGAGCGGTGGCTTTAGGGCAATGTCTATACTGGACTGAGGAAGAGTTTTAGTTTGTTGATAAGCACATGTCCAAACATTGCACAGTGTGCCGCTATAATACAGATTTTCATGTCCAAGTGGAAGACAAGTGAACATTCTCGACACACATTTGAGAAATAGAAATGTATGTTTCTATTTCAGAAACATGTATGTTTCTATTTCAGGCAGGTGTGGTTGATCAGAAGTGATTGGCCTGAGAAGCCCAGTGTGAGACACAAGGGAAATGCCTCCTCTTCTCCAAGATGGCAGAATTGTAGGAATTGACCTTGGAGATTTTTTACTTCAATTCACTGATCATGACACTTATTCTCAAGAGTTCCAGGGTCAGTTTTTCCTTTTGAAAAACAATATGCTTTTGGGTATAGATATTTTACCTCAGGTTTTGGTGTTTGACTTTCAGAGCAAGAACCAGAGAAACGTAAGGTGGAGTTTTTATTTATTGTGTGTTGAATTTACACATGTGATGCAATATAATTAGTCAATGAAGGCTTCAGTTGTACAATTTTATGACATGTTTTGGTCTACTTTATTGTGTTTACATTATCCAAAGTCAAGTGTTTTCTATAAATACTTATTTTTTCCTATTCTACTCCATCCCTTCTTTGATCATCATACATTTCTCCTTGTCTGTGAGGATTTTTCTTTCTAATGTTTTATTATTTCTGAAGAGCTTCCATACCCATCTCTTTTGACATCTGTCAGTCTCTATTTCTATAACTGTTTGTATTTTGTTTTTTTGTGTCTATTTTTTCAATATATTATACTTATATATGAATCCATGTGATCTATTTATTTCTCTGTCTTATTTCAGTTAGCATTATACATTCTTTGCCCATCAATACCACTATAAGAGTGGTATAAGATAAAAAAGTGGTATATGATACCACTTTTTTTTTGTAGTCGAGGAGTATAGAATAGTGTAAATTTATTCATGCACTGCTTTTTAAAAAGATTTTTAGTTACATATTTTTAGAGAGGGAGCAGGGAAAGAAAAGAGAAAGAGAAATATCAATGTGTGGCTGCCTCTCAAGACTCTACCACCAGGGTCATGTTTAGTAACCCAGGCATGTGCCCTGACTGGGAATCAAACTGGCAGCACTTTGGTTCTCAGGACCATTTCAATCCCCTGAGCCTCTCCAGCCAGGGCCTCATACACTATTTTGAGAAGGTAAGTTACTGCATCAACCATAGATACTCTAGGTAGTTTCTTCAAATTATTAAAAATTAAATTGCCTAATGACCCAGCATTTCCACTTTTAGAATTGTATCTGAAGAAACTTAAAACACTAATAAGAAAAAAAAATGCACCCTTGATACAGATAGATCTGATTAATAACTCAGATCATTGATGAAGTAAAGAGGGGCTATAGGAGAAGCTTGCCTAGACAATGATGGCCAGTCTAGGATGGGATTATCCAAGAAGCTGAAAGCTTCTAGAGCCAGTGAGAAACAAAAAGAGAGAACTGACTCTCTATAACTGGAAGACTTGGGGTTGTGCTGAACTTACTGGCTCGTGAGGTGGGGCTCTCAGACTTGTGCTTTCAGGCTGTTCTTTCAGAAAGAAGCCTAGATTATTGCTCTGCAATGGCCTGAATTTCCCAAAGGACACATTTTCTATGGGTAGGAACTCTAGGAAAAGCATAGGATGGGCTGTCATTGCAGAGAGTGGCAGAGGTTTTATTTATTTATTTATTTTTATTTCACTGCTCTGCATGGAACAGGCTCTGAGAAGCCTGCCATACTTTCAGAATTGTGTAGTTTTGGTATATTACATTGTTTTTACTTTGTAAGCAACCCTATAGAAGGAAGACAACTATTGAAACTAACAGGGAAGAATAGAGAAGATGATAGCAAGTTAGGTGTGAACAGAGCCCAGTTCTACATGAGCCAGGTTTGAATACCTGGACATCTTCTGAGGAACATAGTGAACAGCCAATGGATTCCCAAAACTATATGAAGTTAGGAGGCCAAAAATTGCAGAGGACATTGAAAAACTGATGGTGAGGAGATTTCTCTGGGATAGTAAGGTCCCTGGGATCTACATGGGGACCAAAGCTGATGTGGCCACTGGCCGGGCGCCTGCTACAGGTTACAGGGAGGAGAGTGAGATCACCAGCTCTCTCCCCTACCAAAGCAGGGAAGGTAGCCTGGCACTAGGATGGGCCTAGATGCTGGAATGTGCTGGGGCAAATAAAAAAGTGGGAGACTCACAGAGGCAGTTCACATCTGCTGGTACTCTGGACACCAGCACCAGAGAAACTAAGGAGCCAGGAAAAACCTAGAGAAGGGAGGAGTTGGGTCACTTTGGACCCTGACTCGGGTAGTCTCCAAACTGTTTGGAATGTTGGGCTGTGTGAAGAGCTGTGTGCTTGTTAAGAACTGTGGGCAGCTGCTTTGTAAAGAACTCTTGAGGAGCAGCTGGCTTCTACAAGGGTGATTCGAACTGTGCATGCTCAGAGACTAAGTGGCTAAGAGGAACTACATGCCCAAGTGGAACTTCTTGCCCACGCTTTTCCCACGCTGTGTGCCCAGAGACTGATTGGAGCTGGGCACCCAGTACTGTGTGGCTGAGTGAAACAGTGTGCCTGAGATTGTTTCATGCTCTGTGCCCAGAGACTGAGTAGATGATTTGAGTCTGGAAGCTCATGGAGTCCAGAGCTGGAGGCTGGAAAACTGAATATTGTGGCCCAGATCTGGTCTCAGTCTTCTGAAAAGCATAGGAAGGGAGAAAGGCAAAGCCCAGCACACCTCTTCCTGTGTCATCTAGGTAGCCCAGCAGAACGCATTGAACAGGATTAAAGTCAGGAGGAGGAGGCTTATTATTTTTTCTTTCTTTTTCTTTCTCTCCTTTTTTCCCCCATTTTTTCTTCCCCCAAGTGAGACAATAGGACCTGAAGTTACAAAGGGTCCAGAAAGAGATGGAAAGGGAGAGCAAAAAGGCTAAATGCAAAACTGAAAAACTGAGGCAAATGTCACTCTGCTACAATGTAAACCTGGCATTTTATTGTTTATGTATATTATTATTTTTTCATTATTTTTACCACTTTTATTTTATTAGTATTTTTTATTTCTCTTCATGATGTTTAGTTTTCCTCATTTTATTTCTCTGTTTAATTGCATTATTTGTCCAGTTTTCTTATTCTCTCTTTACTGTATTTTAATTTTCCTTCTTTCACTTTGCCCATCTTCCAGTAACACACAATTCTTGATTGGGTACTTTCTATTCTGGTTATCCAAATCATATATTTCTTGTCATATTACTGTTGTTCCAGGACTATTGTAAATAATTGTTGTTCTATAAAATTGGACATACTACAGAGCAACCCTCCTTGATCTTAGTCCACTTCACCTCAATCCTGAGCATTAATATTGTTCTGTTAACTCTTTTTTCCCTCATACTATGCCTACTTTCTATTCTTTACTCGCACTATATCTCATCATCTAACCTTGCACAAGTGCTCTGATTTCTGAATACAGCTCACAATCCACCTCCCCTCTAACAAGAGTCTCATCTCTCTTTCATCTTTCATAAAAAGTGGCTAGTTGGGTGAAATATCAGTTAATGCTATGCTTATCCAAAGAATCACCTATCTCTTCTCTACTTGTTGGTACTTTAAATCCCATAAAATACTCACCTGCTGTCTTAATACATTTTGCCTATCACTGCCACTTATCACATAAAGGAACAGGTGGAAGTTGTGAACATCAGTATACCTGCTGGAGAAGAAAAAACACCGAAAAAGGAACCACCAGAAGGTAAAAACCCAAGTACATTGAGAGAACCCAAATGAGTAGAAGAAATGAAAAACCAAGAAAATCCAGACAAGGAGATCAAAGAGACTACACCACTGAACCCCATAGAATTCCTACCATACAAGCTCACCCTACAAAGACAGCTAGCAAAGTGAAACATCAGGAGGTACAGAAACAAACAAAAAGAGTCACCTAAAAGGGGAGACAAAAAAGTAACACTCAATCTAAAGAATGGAAGACTCCCCACTAAAAGAGTTAAATGAAATGGAGGCAATCAAACTATATGACATAGAATTAAAATAATGGTTATAAAGATGCTTAAGGAACTCAGACAACTACAAGCAACTTAGTGAGAACTACATCAGCATGAGAAAGGAAATACACATATAAACAAAGACCAGGAAGAAATGAACAATGAAATCTTGGAAATAAAATAAACACTAGAAGCAATTACAAGCAGGCTGTATGAGGCAGAGGATTGAAACAGCGAGCAGGAGGATAAGGTAGAAAAAACCACCCGGGTAAAGCAAGAAAAGGAAAAGAGACTTAGAAAGAAGGAAGAGGTGATAAGGGAGCTGCTAAACAACATGAAGTGTAATAATATCTGTATAATATGAATACCAGAAAAACAAGAGGAAGAGCAAGTGATAGAGAACCTGTTTGCAAAAAGAATGATGGAAAACTTCCCTAATTTGATGAGAGAAAAATTCACATAAATCCAGCAAACACAGGGAGTCCCAATCAAGAGGACCACTAAGAGGCCCAATTCAAAACACATCATAATTAAAATGCCAAAATCCAAGATAAACAGAGAATCTCAAAGACAGCAAGGGAGAAACTGGATGTAACAAACAAGGAATCCATGATAAGACTAGCAGCTTACTTCTCAGTGTAAACGCTCCAAGACAGAAGAGAATGGCAATAAATTTTCCAAGTAATGAAAATCAGTAGTAGATCTCACTTAAAATGGAAAGCCAAATAAGGAGCTTCCTGGACAAAAGAAATCTAAAAGAATACAACTACATGAAACTATGTTTGCAAGAGATGCTAAAGGTACTGCTTTAAGAACAGGAAGAAAGAGAGAGAGAGAGAGAGGGAGAGAGGAACGGAACACAGGTACAAAAAATGGCAATGAGTAATTACCTATCAATAATAACCTTAAATGTAAATGGATTAAATGCCCCTATCAAAAGACATAGAATAGCTGAATGGATAAGAAATCATGACCCACACATATGCTGCCTACAGGAGACACAAGTCAGAATAAAACTCCTATACAAACTGGAAGTGAAGGGCTGGAAAAGATATTTCAAGCAAATGGACAGGAAAAACAAAGCCGGGTTAGCCATACTCATATCAGACAAAACAGAATTTAAAGAAAAGGACCATAGGGACAGACTCAGAAGGTCACTTCATAATACTGAAGAGAAGAATCCATCAAGAAGACATAAACTTTGTAAATATATAGGCACCCAATATAGGATCACAAAATGCATAAAGAAAATTTTAGAGGTCTTCAAGAAAGATATTGACAGCCACACAATTATAGTAAGAGATTTCAACACCTTACAACAAAAATGGATAGATATTCCAAACAAAATATCAACAAAGATATAGCATTGAATGATGCCCTAGATAAAATGGACTTAACTGATATATCTAGAGCTTTTCATCCCCAAAAAGCTCAATACACATTCTTTTCAAGTGCACATAGAACATTTTCAAAGATGGACCACATGAAAGGACACAAAACAAGCCTCAACAAATTCCAGAAAATTGAGATCATATCAACCATTTTCTCTGACCACAAGGAACTGAAACTAGAAACCAACCACAAGGACAAAACTCAAAAATGGAGATTGAATAGCATCCTATTAAAAATGAATGGTTCAAGAATGATATGAAGGAAGAAATAAAAATGTCTCTGGCAACCAATGAATATAAACTCACAACAACCCAGAACATAGAGGACACTGAGAAGGCAATCCTGAGAGGGAAGATCATAGCAAAATAGACCTACCATTAAAAGATAGAAACATTTCAAATAAACAACCCAACACTACATCTACAAGAATTTAAAAACAAACAACAAAGAGAGCCCAGAGCAAGTAGAAGGAAGGAAATAACCAAGATCAGAGCAGAATTAAATGACATAGAGACTAAATGCAAAATTCTAAGGATCAAAGAATCCAGCAGTTCGTTCTTTGAAAAGCTATTCAAAATGGACAAGCTTTTAAACAGACTCATTGAGAAAAACAGAGAGAGGACTCAAATAAACACAATCAGAAATGAAAGGGGAAAGACTTCCGGCCAAGATGGAGGCAGAGGCAGACACACTGTGCCTCCTATCACAACCAAAATTAAGGAGAACAAAGATTTAGACACAAGAGAACAACCCGAACTCTGAAAATTGAACTGTTTGGAAGTCCAACAACGATTCATTCAGACCAGTAAGAGGGGTGAGGTCGTGGTAGGAAAAAGCGGAGGTGTGGACCGGGCATGCAGGCGGCAGCAGCTGACAGCCCCCAGGTGCACAGGCGGCGACTAGCAGATCCCAGGCATGGGGTGACAACGTGCAGAACCAGTGAGGCTGCACAAGGCAGCTGGCTGACCCGGTGGTCCCACATTCACTCGCAGATAATTCAGGCAAAGGGGAAGCAGTGGAAGGGACTGGAATCCAAGAGTGAGCAGAGCAAGTGCCATTGTCTCCTCTCAGACCATGCCCCCACATACAGCGTCACTACCCAGCGACTGGGCTGTCCTGCCCTGGGGAACACCTAAGGCTCCACCCCTTACTACCTAACAGCTGCGACTAGATTAAAAAAAAAAAAAAAAACAGACAAAACCCAAAAATGAAAATGGCGAAAACCAGAGAACAAATCAAAGCCCCAGAGCCAATTTATCTAAATGACGAAGAGATTGCCAACCTATCAGATGCACAATTCAAAACTCTGGTGATCAGGATGCTGACAGAATTGGTTGATTTTGCTCACAAATTAGATGAACGAATGAAGGCTACAATAAGTGAAATGAAGACAAATGCATGGGGAACCAACAGAGATGGGAGGAAAACTGGGACTCAAATCAATGGAGTGGACCAGAAGGAAGAAAGAAACAACCAAACAGAAAACAAGGAGGAAACAAGTATTCAAAAAAATGAGGAGAGGCTTAGGAACCTCCAGGACATCTTTAAACGTCCCAACATCTGAATTATAGGGGTACCAGAAAGGGAAGAAAAAGAGCAACAAGTGGAAAACTTATTTGAACAAATAATAAAGGAGAACTTCCTCAATCTGGCAAAGGAAATAGACTTCCAGGAAGTCCAGGAAGCTCAGAGAGTCCCAAAGAATTTGGACCCATGGAGGAACACACCAAGGCACATCATAATTACATTACCCAAGATTAAAATGAAGGAGAGAATTCTAGAAGCAGCAAGGGATAAGGGAACAGTCACCTACAAAGGAGTTCTCATTAGACTGTCAGTGGATTTCTCAAAAGAGACTTTACAGGCAAGAAGGGGCTGGAAAGAAGTATTCCAAGTCATGAAAATCAAAGGCCTACATCCAAGATTGCTCTATCCAGCAAAGCTATCATTTAGAATGGGAGGGCAGATAAAGTGCTTCTCAGATAAGGTCAAGTTAAAGGAGTTCATCATCACCAAGCCCTTATGAAGTGTTATAGGGACTTACCTAAGGAAAAGAAGATAAAAATATGAACAGTAAAAAAGCAGCAAACTCACAGGTATTAACAACCAGACCTAAAACAAAAGCCAACTAAGCAAACCACTACAACAGGAGCAGAAATACAGAAATGAAGATCACATGGAGGGTTAGCAATAGGGG
>PVKU01008527.1:21085-72781 GCA_004027475.1 Anoura caudifer
TAAAGGGGAGAGATTACAACTGAAACCACAGAAACACAAAAGATTGCAAGAAATTACTTCAAATAACTATATGCCAAGAAATTTGAAACCCTAGGGGAAATGGACAAATTTCTAGAAAAATATAGCCTCCAAAATCTCAATAAAGAAAAAGCAGAAAGCCTGAACAGACCAATAATGACTGAAGAAATTGAAGCATTCACCCAAAAAACTCCCGCCACACAAAAAACCTGGATTGGATGATTTCACAGGAGAATTTTACAAAACATTTAAGGAAGAGCTAACCCCTATCCTTCACAAACTATTCCAAAAAAATCATGAAGTTGGAAGACTCCCAAACTCTTATTAGGTAGCCAGCATCATCCTCATTCCAAAACCAGATAAAGACACAACAAAGAAAGAAAACTTTATGCCAAAGTTGCTGTTGAATATAGACACTAAAATCATCAACAAAATATTGATAAACCCTTTCAAGCAACACATTAAGAAGATCATACACCGTGAACAAGTGGGATTCATCCGAGGGATTCAAGGATGGTACAATATTTGCAAATCAATCAATGCAAAACATCACACAAACAAACGCAAAGACAAAAATCACATGATCATAACAATAGATGCAGAAAAAGCATTTGATAAAGTACACCACCCATTTCTGATAAAACCACTCAGCAAAGTGGAAATAGAGGGGGCATTCCTCAACATAATAAAAGCCATATATCAGAGACCTACAGCCAATAACATATTCAATGAACAAAAACTTACAGCTTTCCCACTAAGATCAGGAACAAGACAGGGATGCCCACTTCCTCTACTTCTATTCAAAATAATATTGGCAGTCCTAGCCACAGCAATCAGACAAGAAAAAGGAATAAAAGGCATCCAAATTGGAAAAAAGCAAAAAATTATCATTGTTCAAAGATGGCATGGTAGTGTACATAGAGAATCCTATAGAGTCCACTGAAAATCTGTTTGACCTAATAAATGAATTTGGGAAAACAGCGGGATGCAAAGTCAATATTCAGAAATCAAAGGCACTTTTCTATAACAACAATGAAATATGAGAAAAATAACCAGCAAAAAAATTCCATTTGATATAGCAACAAGAAAAATAAAATATCTAGGAAAAGAACTTATCCAAGGAAGTAAAAGACCTGTGCTCAGAAAACTACAGAACACTCAAGAAAGAAATTAAGGAAGACACAAACAAATGGAAACTACACCATGTTCATGGATTGGAAAAATTAACATTACCAAAATGTCCATTCTACCCAAAGCAATTTATACATTCATTGCAATGCCTATTAAAGTAAGAATGTCATATTTCAAAGATATAAAAACAACACTTCAAAGATTTGTATGGAACCAAAAACAAACCTGAATAGCTGCAGCAATTTTGACAAAGAAGAACAAAGTATGAGAGAGCAAAGTACCTGATATCAAACAGAATTACAAGGTCACTGTAATCAAAACAGCCTGGTAGTGGCATAAGAATGGACACATGGACCAATGGAACAGAACAGAGAGCCCTGAAATAAATGCAAGAATTTATGGTTAATTAATAATCGACACAGTGGGCAGCAGTATAAAATCAAGTAAACACAGCTTCTTCAACAAAGGGTATTTTGAGAGCTGGACAGCTACATGAAAAAAATAAATGAAACTTGATCACCAATTTACACAATACACAAAAACAAGTTCAAAGTGGATAAAAAGATTTAAATATGTCGTGACACCATAAGACTCCTAGAGGAGAACATAGGATAGGCAGGAAAATCTCAGATATTTCATGGAGCAAAATTTTCATTGATGTATCCCCTACAGCAAGGGACATAAAGGAAAGAATAAACAAAGAGAATCTCATCAAAATAAATATCATCTGCCTGGCTAAAAAAAGAGCATTAAAGTGAAAAGAGAACCAACTACATGGGAAAACATATTTGCCAGTGATACCTCAGACAAGGGTTTAATCTCCAAAATATATAAATACCTCACACAACTCCACTCTAAGTAGACAAGTAGACAACCCAATTAAAAAATGAGCAAAAGACTTCAACAGATACTTCTTTAAAGAGGACATACAGAGAGCCCAGAGACATATGGAAAGAGTGTCAGTTTCACTAGCCATCAGAGTGATACAAAATAAAACCACAAGGAGATACCACTTGACACCATTGAGAATGGCCATCATAAACAAAGCAGCAAACAACAAATGTTGGAGAGGGTAAGGAGAAAAGGAAACCCTAGTTCATTGTTGGTGGGAATGCACACTGGTGTAGCTACTGTGGAAAACAGTATGGAATTTCCTCAGAAAACTAAAAATGGAACTGCCTTTTGACCCAGAAATTCCACTGCTAGTATTATATGCTAAGAACCCTGAAACACCAATCCAAAAGAACCTATACACCCCAATGTTCATAGCAGCACAATTTACCATAGCTAAGTGGTGGAAGCAACCCAAGGGCCCATCAGTAAATGAAAGGTTTAAAAAACTATGGTACATTTACACAATGGAATTCTATGCAGCAGAAAGAAAGAAGGAGTTCCTACCCTTGGCAAAAGCATTGATGAAACTGGAGAGCATTATGCTAAGTGAAAATAAGCCAGGAGGTGAAAGACAAAACCATATGATTTCACTTTTAACAGGAACCTAATCAAGAAAATGAACAAGCAAACAAAATATAACCATAGACATTGAAATTCAGAACAGGCTGACAGTGACCAATGGAGACAGGGGACGGAATGATGGGTTAAAAGGGTGAAGGGTTTACAGGAATAATGATAAAGGACAAAGGGACAATAACAAGGGAGATGGAAAGAAGGGAAGGAGGTAGAGTGGGCTTGGATGTTGGGGATGGGTAGGGGGAAGGGCAGAAAACTGTACTTGAACAACAATAAAAAAAATTAACGGAAAAGATAGAAAACTGAGGAGTTAGAGTTTAGCCTTAATTAATGGGCTTAAGTGACTAAAACTGTGACTTGATAGGCTTCAGGGTCTGCTTTTGAAAGAGGTCTTTGCCTCTGAAATTTTTGCTTCTGAATTGTGGCAGCGGGCAACAGAAGCCAAAGTGCTGTTCAGTTACACCCCTATTTATTGCAATGTGATTTACATTAGCCAAGATTTGTAGGCCGGCTTAGAGACCATCAGTATGTAAATGGGAAAAAAAGCCTGAGGAATTCTCTTTAAGTTAAACTCCTTCAATTATTTTCTTTATAATTATGGGGTTTCCTAGAAAACAGAGTTTGAGGTAATAGCAAATATGTTTGAGTTTTCATTTTTTTTTAATGTAGCTCATTCTAGTTTCTAAAAATTCTGGCCATTATTATCTTAGTAATGTTTTTGAAAGTCAGTACTTTAAAATAAAACTATTGTTATTTAACCATTTTATTCTGCATTCAACTCTCAAAACAGCCCTCTAAGACAAGTGCTTTTTAAAATCACATTATTAGGAAATAAACAGGCAAAATGCAAATTCTGTACCCTGTGGCAGTTTCAAGATTCTAACCTGAAATATTTGGCCACCTTATCCTTCAAAATCTTTTTTGAACTTTAGCACAAAAACTCATAGAATGCAGAAAATGCAAGGAAAATAGGAGCATTCTTCTCAGGGATCTCATAATGTTTTCTACAACTGTTTTTGTGGAGCTGAACTACAGAGACTCTGGACTCATGATCTGGTTGGCACAGGCTGGTAATGAAGAACTTGTGTGTGAAGGGCATAAGAACATAGCCATCAGCTGCAGTGAAAAGGACAAAAACAAAGCACCCCATAAGACAGGTTTGGCCAGAATCTGACTAGGACATCCTCAATCACAATGCAAGGCTTTCCTTTCTAACATGTGCTCTGTGGGAACATGAGCCCCTTTTTCTAAAGTCAAAGCTTAATCACTTCATTAAATGTTCCTGCAAACCATCACTATGGGCCATGTTGAGAACTTGCCTCCAGATGCAGAGAAGGCTCCAAAGAAACCACCTGTGCCACATGGAGAAGAGAATCATATGATGCCTATTCTCTCTACATTTCTACTAAAACTGAAGCTTGGGGAAATGTATGCAAGTTTTTCATGAGTTTTGCTATGTCACAGAAAGTGACTGCAGCTAGCATAAAATCATATATATATGATTCTTTATATTCATATACAAAAATTTATTTCTCCATATATTCATATATATATCCATATGTGTGTATATATATTATATATATCCATATATGGATAAATAAACCCCACGCAACATTTAACAAAATACCTGAGTTTGTCTGGGGCTTCCCTGCAGCCCCCAGAGATTTTAATCTGGATCCAACAAAAACAAAATCCATGACAGGGAAAGTAGCATGTATAATTTCTTAACAGATTGCTTTCCAGGTGCTTTTCCAACATCTGAATGGTCACAGGCCAGTGCAGAAAAAGGTAGAGAACTTCTCATGACAAAGTAGAAAGTTATAAATATGAAGAAGCACAGTATTTCCATCAGTATATTATGCACAACAAAGCCCCAGGTATGCACAAGCCATGGCTGATACTACTAATCCTACTAAAAATTACACAAATTTTATTTAACTCCCCACTTTCAGAGAGGCAAATTGAGGCTCAAAGGGATGATGAATATCCCCAGATAGTAGCTAAAGGTAGATAGGGTCATCTTGTGCTGTTGAGAAATCCAGTAATCATCTAGTGAAAAGCTTGCCCACAATATATTGAGTAGTATGAAATGCCATTTAGTTGAACATCTATGTAGTCAAGTACATGGATGTTCTACATTGAATGGTAAGTCCTACAGATGGAGGGCACACTGCTTTCTAATGCTTCTTGGGTAGCACTCAAGGTGCAAGTTTCATTCACAGATAAGCTGGTGTTATCTTCACACTACATAAGTAGCAAAGAGATATAATGCAGGCAACAGCCCTAGGAACCATCAGAAAGATTCTGGTGTGATCATCACCCAGGAACTCTGAGTTCCTTATGGACATGGGTGGAGGAATAGAGATTTTTAACATAAAAATATTCTGAGCTATGATGTACAATTTCTGTTTAGTGGTTTGAAAAAATACCATTATTTCCTAGGGCATTTTGTTAGGTGAGGAACAACAGATCTTCCTGTAGGTAATCTGTCTTAAGAGCATTGTCTCAGTGAGTCTGCAAGAAACACCCTGAGTATCCAGACTAGAATACAGAAGCTTATGGCTGCTCAAGCTCCTTCAGGTCAGAACTGACAATCCTCTAAAATACATCTCTTCTCATTTCTGCTAAGCTGCTGATGCTTGATCTGGCCCTGACATGAAACAAAATGATCTGCAAGATGTCACCCTTTTTCAAATTGGAGACACTGTGAAAAAAAAAGAGAGACACTTTACAATAACTTTTAAAATTTCCAGAAAGGATGTTGATTGGTCTTCCTTTGCAGTAAATGGAGTTTTCATGCCCTCATTACGAACATTTTAGATTTAGCAAAGGGGTAGTTGGAAAATTCAGTTGGCTAGATAGTCCAATATGGGGAAAGAATTTGAGTCAATAACACAGGAAGAGAAAAGCCTTTATGTGGCCAATGAATATCTGATAAATTCTTATAGTATCAATAATACAAAGGCCTATGAAGGAGCACTGACAGGGCATGAGCACCCTGACAACAGGTAGTTTTAAAACTGAAAGAATAATTATGACTGCTTTGTAGATCAGGTCCCCACTAGGAGGTGCATGAGGGGCAGGCACATATTGAGCTTTCTCTCCCTCTCTTTCTCCCTTCAGTAAAATATAAAAATCAAAGAAATAAACCTTAAAAAAAAAGAACACAGAAGCAGATGTATGTTCTGGCCAAGATGCAAGCATAGGTAGAAACCCTTCACTTCCTCGCACAATCAAAAGGAGAATAACAACCAAACTAAAATTAATAAACACCCAGAAATGACAGAAAATCAAACTGAATGGAACTCTGAACACCAAGGAATTAAAGAAACAGTCAACCGGATCAAGCAGACTGGTAAGACAGGCAGAAGGAGAGAACATACGCTGAGGCTTTGTAATGCATGTGCGGGGCAGGCCTAGAGAAAAGCAGTGTGGTAGTGGACTGTGTGGGCAGGGATGAATGAGAAACTGAGACTCAGACCTGACTGCGGAGTACCTTGGGGGTTGCTCTGGTGGGAGAAACTCACAGGAAGGTTCCTTCCAGTCTGACAGGAAGGTTCTTTGGAAAGTGGGCTAGAAATGAGCAGGTAACCTCCACTGTACCTTCTCCGGCCCATCAAACACAGGGAGGAGGGCCAGAAATGGGCAGATTCAGTGGAGAGTTTTGGCTGCAAGGCATTGACTGCAGTACTGGGGCAGGAGAGGCAGTGGCAAGTGGATGAGGTGAAGCTTCGGGGAGTCGAGCTAGTTCTAGGTTGCACATTTTCATGTGGATAAACCCGGAGGAACACTTGGGGAGGTAGAGAGACCACGCAACTATTGTTGCAGGGTGGGGAAACAAAGCCTCAAAACCATTGACTGCAAAGACCTGTGGGGGTTGAGGTGGCAGGAGAAATTCCCAGACTCACAGGAGGGTCCATTGGAGACACCCACAGGGTCCTAAAATGTACACAAAACCACTCATGCAGGAACCAGCACCAGAAGGGCCCAATTTGCTGGTGGGTAGCAGAAGAAGTGACTGAAGGCAGCCGAGAGTCAGGCAAGCATCATTGGTCCCCCTCAATCCCCTCCCTGATATATGGTGCCACCACACAGTGACAAGGGGTGTCCCCCACAACAAATACCTAAGGCTCTACCCTTTACTACATAACAGGCACTCTGAGACAAATAAATACTACCCAAATGAATGAACAGATGAGAGCTCCAGAAAAAGTAGAAGTAAGTGATGAAAACCTAGCCAACCTATCAGATGCACAGTTCAAAACACTGGTGATCAGAATGCTCACACAAGTCGTTGAGTCTGGTCACAAAATAGAGGAAGAAGTGAAGGCTATGCAAAGTGAAATGAAAAATGCACAGGGAATCAACACTGACAGGAAGAAAACCCAGACTCAAATCAATGATTTGGAACAAAAGGGAGAAACAAAAATTCAACCAGAACAGAATGAAGAAACCAGAATTCATAAACATGGGGAGTGGCTTAGGACCCTCCGAGATAATTTTAAACATTCTAACATCTGAATCATAAGGATGCCAGTAAAAGAGGAAGAGCAAGAAATTGAACACTTATTTGAAAACATAATGAAAAAGAACTTTCCTAATCTGGAAAAGTAAATAAACTTCCAGGAAGTCCAGGAAGCTCAGACAGTCCCAAGGAAGTTGGACCCAAGGAAACACATGCCAAGGCACATTATAATTTCATTAACCAAGATGAAAGATGAGGAGAGAATCTTAAAAACAGCAAGAGAAAAGGAGACAGTTACCTAGGCATGAGTATCCAGACAACTGTCAGCTGATTTCTCAGAAGAAACTATATGGGCAAGAAGGGGCTGGAAAGAAGTATTCAAAGCCATGAAAGTCAAGGACCTACAAGCTAGATTACGCCATCCAGAAAAGCTATCATTTAGAATGGAAGGGCAGATAAAGAGCTTCCCAGATAAGGTCAAGTTAAAGCCATTCATCAACACCCAGCCCTTATTGTATCAAATGTTAAAGGGACTGATCTAAGAAAAACAAGATAAAAAATATGTACAGTGAAATCATAAACTCACAACTAGCAACAATTGAAACTCAAAACAAAAGTAAAAACAATAAACTAAGAATGTAGCTAGAACAGGAATGTATTCACAGAAATGGAGATCATATTGAAGGATATCAGTAGAGTGTGAGTGAGGAGAAGAATGTGGGTAAATGTACAGGGATTAAGAAGCATAAATGGTGGGTACAGGAAAAGGAGAAGCCAAAGAACTTAGATGTATGACCCATGGACATGAACTAAGGTGTGAGAATGCTGGTGGGAGGTGGAGTACAGGGTGGAGGGGAATAATATGGACAAAGAACTGGGACAATTGTAATGGCATATTCAATAAAACAGATATAAAAATGAAGAGGAAATTCTCAAAGGATGCCATAGGTTTAAAATTTCATAAAAAAATATAGTACGAACAATTACATAGGAATACATTCGATGATCTAGATAAAATGGAGTCTCCTCATTAACATAGAATTTACCAAGGGTCAACTAGAAAGAAACAATGAAATTCTACAGAGCAATTCCCAGCAGTGAAAGTGAAGCCATAATCAAAACTCCCAAAAGACAAAATCCCAGGACCAGATAGCTTATAGGAAATTCATTCAATACTGTTTTCCACAGAAGCTGCACCAGTTTGCATTCTCAGCAAGAGTGCACTAGGGTTCCACTTTCTCCACAACCTCACCAGCACTTATCCTTTATTGCTTTGTTTCTGATGGGTATTCTGACAAATGTGAAGTGGTATCTCATTGCGGTTTCAATATGCATCTCTCTGATGGCTAGCAATGCAGAGTATCTTTTTATATTTCTCTGGGACTTCTGTATGTCCTCCTTGGAGAATTGTCTGTTCAGTTTTTTGTTTTTTGTTTTTTTTTTGCCCATTTTAAATTGGGTTGTTTATCTTCCTAGAGTGGTGTGGTATTAGTTCTCTCTCTCTCTCTCTCTCTCTCTCTCTCTATATATATATATATATATATATATATATATATATATATATATATATATATATTCAAATATATATATTTGAAGATGAAACCCTTATCCAAGATTCATTGGTAAATATATGTTCCCATACAGTTGGTTCCCATTTCATTTTGCTAAATGTTTTCTTTAGCCATGCAGAAGCTTTTTATTTTGATGAAGTACCATTTATTTATTCTTTCCTTTATGTCCCTTGATCTAAAGGATATATCAGTGAATGTATTGCTGCATGGAATATCTGAGATTTTCCTGACTATCTTCTTCTCTAGGACTTCTATGGTATCACGACTTACAATTATGTCTTTTATTCACCTTGGATTTATTTTTTTTTGTGTGGTGTAGTTTGGTGATCAAATTTCATTTTTTTGCATGTAGCTGTCCAGATCTCCCAACACCATTTGTTGAAGAGGCTATTTTTATACCATTTTATGTTTCTGCCCAATTTGTGAAATACTAATTGACCACAGGGACTTGAGTTTATTTTTGAGCTCTCTGTTCTGTTCCATTGATCTATGTGTGTGTTCTTATGCCAGTACCAGACTGTGTTGATTACTGTGGCCTTGTAATATAGTTTAACACCAGGTATGGTGATCCCACCTACTTTGTTCTTCTTTTTCAAAATTGTTGCAGGTATTTGGGGACATTTATGGTTCCATTTTTGAAATGCTTCTTCCATATTTTTGAAATATGTCATTGGTATTTTAATAGGGATTGTGTTGCATGTATAAATTGATTTGAGCAGTATGGGCATTGTGATGATGCTAATTCTTCCAACCCATGATCATGTTATATGCTTCCATTTATTTGTATCTTCCTTAATTTCTTTCTTCAGTGTTGTGTAGTTTTCTGAGTACAGGTGTTTTCCTTCCTTGATAAGGTTTTTTCCTATGTACTTTATTTCTCTTGTTGTTATAGTGAGTGGGATTTTTTCCCAGATTTCTGATTCTGATATTTTATTGTCAGTGTACAAAAAAGCCTTCAATTTCTGAATATTGACTTTACATCCTGCTGTTTTTCCAAATTCATTTATTAGATCGAGTAGTTTTTTTTTTTTTTTGGACTCTGTAGGGTTTCCTATGTACACTACCACGTCATCATCAAACAGTGACAGTTTTGCTTCCTCCATTCCAATTTGGATGCCTTTTACTTCTCTTTCTTGTCTGATTGCTGTGGCTAGGACTTTCAATACTATGTAGAATAGGCAGGGTAAAAGCAGACATCCTTGTCTTGTTCCTGATCTTAGTGGGAAATGTTTTAGTTTTTTCCCATTGAGTATGATGTTGGTTCTAGGTCTGTCATATATGGCCTTTATTATTTGGAGAAATGCTCCCTTTTCCTACTTTGCTGAGTGTTTTTATCATAAATGTGGGCTGTATCTTATCAAATACTTTTCCCCACATCTGTTGACATAATCATGGGATTTTTGTCTTTCCTTTAGTTTACATGATGTATTAAGTTTATTGATTTGAAATATTGTACCATCCTTATATCCATGGGATAAATTCCAGTTGATCACGATGTATGATTTTTTAAAACATTGTGGGATGTAGTTGGCCAATGTTTTGTTGAGTATTTTAGCGTCTCTGTTTACCAGCTAATGGCCTATAGCTCTCTTTGTTGTTTCTTTATCTGATTTTGAGTTTAGCATGTAATCAGTTAATATACATGTAATCAGTTAAGTCCATTTGACCTAGGGCATTGTTCAATGCCACAATATCCTTGCTGAGAGGAAGATCTATCTAGCTTTGCCAGTGAGGTGTTAAAACCCCCTACTAAATATTGTTGCTCTCCATATTTCTCTTCAAGTCCTTCAAATTGTTCCTTATGTATTTGGATGCTCCTATGTTGGGTACATATATGTTCTTAATGTTTATGTCACTTGATGAATTCTCCCCTTGAGTATTATGAAGAATCCTTTTGGGTTCTTTTTATGGCCTTTGTTTTGAAGTTTATCTTATTAAATATAAGTATTGTTACCCCAATATTTTCCTGTCTATTTGCATGGAAATATTTTACAACCTTTCAGTTTCAGATTCTGTAGGTCTTTCATTCTGAGGTTGGTCTCTTTTAGTCAGCATATGTGATGGTCATGTTTTATTATACCTTCAGCTACCATATGTCTTTTGATTGAAACATTTAATCCATGTACACTTAAGGTTATTATTGATAAGTACTTATTCTCTGTTATTTTATTCCCTTTCTATCTTTGTTCCTTTCTCTCTCACCATTTGACTTCCACTTCTTAAAGCAGTCCCTTTAGCATATCTTGCAGTGCTAGTTTGGTGGAGGTGGATTCTTTCAGCCTTCTTTTGTCTGGAAAACTCCTTACTTCACTTTCCATTTTAACTGAAAGCCTTGCTGTATAGAGTTGTCTCAGTTGCAGGCCTTTGTTTTTCCTTACTTTGAATATTTCTTGCCATTTCCTTCAGGCTTGTAATGTTTCTGTTGAGAAGTCAGCTGCTAGCCTCATCTTGGCTCCCTTGCATGTTACCTCCTGTTTCTCCATTGCTGCCTTGAAGATTCTCTCTTTGTCTTCAAATCTTGCCATTTTAATTATGATGTCTCTTGCATGGGCCTTTTTGGGTTCCTCTTGATCTGAGCCCTCCCTGCTTCCTGGTCTTGTGTGGCTTCTTCTCTCATCAAATTAGGGAGGTTTTCCACCATTACTTTTTCAAACAGATTTTCTATCCCTTGCTCCTCTTCTTCTCCTTACAGTATTCCTACTATACAGATATAATTCTGTTTCATGTTTTCTGAATTTCCCTTAATCCCTCTTTATTCTTCTTCAGTCTTTTTTCTTCTTCTTGCTCTTTTGTGAGTTTTTTTCTTCTTTGTCTTCCAGCTCACTGATTCAGTCCTTTGCTTCATTGAGCCTGTCTTTCATTCTTTCTCCTGTGTTCTTTTTGTTAAGCAATTGTATTCTTCATTTTCCATCGACCCTTGTTGATTGTTTATATATCTTTCTTATGTTGTTATAGGTTGCAGTAAGTTCCTTGTAATTTCCCTTCAGTTTTTGGTAGTTCACACTGAGCTCATTGAGCTTCCTTATAACTATTGTTTTGAACTCCATATTTGATAGTTCATTTGCCTCTATTTCATTTAGCATTATTTCTGAGGGTTCCTCCTTTCCTTTAGAATGGAAGTTATTTCTTTTTTTTCCTATTGTCTGTGGGACTCTTCTTGTTTGCTTGTTTTTCTTCAATTGATCTGTTTTCACTTTCTGACTTTGTCGTTTGAACTTCTGTGGTGGGATGCCTGTGAGACTCAGTGATGCAGTCTCCTTATCACCTGAACTTGATATTCTTTATATGTCCTTTATGCCTTTTATGCTGCTTTTCTGGATGTAATTGGTTTTTTATTATTGTTGGGTCATCCTTTCGTGGGTCCTACCCTGCCACTAGTTGACTGAGGGTGACTTTACCCAACACGTCTTCTGTGTTGTTGTGTACGTGCTGTCTGAACAAAACCGCAGAGCCCAAGGAACAAATCCACACCCACAAGTATAACTCCCCCTTCACAATCCCACTATCAATAGCAAACGGACCAGTATTAAGGGTGTAATGAGATTAAGTCTATTATAAGAAAGAAGAGTGTTTATGAGATGAGCTAACAAAAGAGAAATTATTTTGAGAGGGTAGAGTTGTACTAATAAGACATGGGAGTTGGAGTATTGGAAAGAGGGAAGGTACAGTTTACCTCATGAATAAAGAAAGGGAATTAAGAGGGTGGGATGGAGTATGAGAAGAGAAGTGTATAATATTAAGTTTAAGCAGAAATTTAAATGGTATAAAATTAAATAAAGTGAGAGAGAAAAAGAAAAAGTAAGGCAAATATCAAATAATTAATAAAAATATAGGAGCCCAATTGGAGAGAAAGATCCTCTGGAGTACTAAAAACAACAAATGAGCTAAAATTAATATAGGTTGTATGGGAATAAGAGGGCAAAAGAAACAAAGAAAAATCTAAGAGTTGTTTAGAGGAATGGGAAGTGGTTTGGAATAATAGAAGGAGAGAGAATACTAAGTAAGTGTGGGAAAAATAAAATTGGGGATGTAAAGGATAAGGAAAAAAGGAGAATAAAAAATAAAAGGGCAGGATGAAAGAGAAATAGAAGAAAGACAAAAAGAAAAAGAAAAACAAGGCTAAAATGGTAGAATTAAAGTTTGAGTCAAAAATTAAGAGTAGGAGAGGGGTCCAGTAAAATTTGTTACCTGAAATACAGAATTATTAAACGTCCAGAGATAACCTTGGAAAAACAATGCAACAATAACTACCTTACCCACAACCAATGAGCACATTTTGTTACATGTGTAGAGGGAATGTGGGTATTTTAAGAGCTGGGCAAAATGATGTGAAATGACCCATGACAAAAGAATTCATTTTGACTGTCTGAACAGGGGAGATATAATAAGAATGTGGAATGGAAACAAGTTGTAGCTAGAGAGAAATGAAAATTTCACCAAATTTGAAATTAAAATATTGTAAGGAAAGAAGGAGGTTAAGTGAGCTAAGAGAAAGGAGTGGCAATACATGTGAATTGAAATACACTATAGCATAAAATCTAGTGACTGATATACAAACTTGTTGGATAAGAAATGAATGTTATAAAGCTATGCAGGAAGGAAAATATTGCAAGTCATGAAGAAGACCACAGTGGCTTTTGTCTCAGTAGCCTCTTGCATTTACCACTGTTTTTCTTTCTTTCTTTCTTTCTTTCTTTCTTTCTTTCTTTCTTTCTTTCTTTCTTTCTTTCTTTCTGGATCTGCTTCTGGTGATGTCTGTTGTTGATCCGGTCTGACCTTAGGCAATCTGTTCAAGACTTCCAGGGATCTGCTGTCACTGGCAGTCTCCTTCAATTGTTAATATGGTCACTCTGCACTCAGCAGTCAGGTTTAAGCACAGTAGTGTGGGGGCAAATCCCTCCAGGGGTGGGGACCTTTGTTTCACCTCAGGCTGCTGCTGCTCAGAAGGGAGTGGTCTGCCTAAGCACAAAGCCTGCTGCCATCTGTGGGATGACTCAGCACAGGGATTACAGTGGCTACTCTCTCAATTCTCTCCCCAAGACTTCCATTCCCCTTCTCTCTGTGGGTGCCTCCAGACCACTCTGCCCCCACTTTTGTCAGAGCCTCAGGTAAGTGGCTGCAAATGAAATTTTTGGGGGTCCTTTAAACAGCCCTTGCATCTCCAACTGTCTGTCTCTGGCAGAGAGCAACCCTGCTGCTTTTTTGCCTTGGTTGTTTTTTGTATACTCTTTGGGCTCTGGTGTCTTAGACTGGGGATCCTAGCTTAGGGTTTAGACCCCAATCTTCTCTGGGGGATCCAACCAACTGCTTAATTATCACACCAGTGCTGCTGCTGGTGGGTGCCCAGCCAGCCCTCTAAAGTCTCTACTGCTTTCCTTACCAAATCTGTTGTGCCAGAGTTAGTTCTGCATGTTAGAAGTTATATGCTTCTCTCTGGCTATTGCTCAATTGTTTGTTCTGGGTGGCTTTTCCATAATTGAGTTGTAACTCCAGACTGGTCCTGGGGGGAAGTCAGTGTGACTTCCATTCACTCCTCTGCCATCTTCCTTTCTTCAGCTAGGCCAAGCATTCTGCCAAGTGCATAGACACATTGGGCAAAATCTCCACCTATTTCCTCCTCTCTGTCGACCCTCTAATTTACTTTTATAGTGGAATATTAGTGGATGTGACATAACTAAAATTTTATCTGTGTGTACACATTTGGGTTGGTGCTTTTACTCTAAGGATTCTTAGCACTGTTGTTACAGAACACAGAGGCCACAGGGGCCAACTTGTGGAAACCTTATGTCTGCCACCTTATGGAAAGATATCTCTCACAGCCAGAGATTTGTGAAAAGGAAAGGAGATGTTTATTTATTGCTATACAGAGTTAAAGTAGCAACCTAACATCTTCATTATAATATCAAAGTCTTTTAGGATACTCCCATATGCCCACAGTGCTTCCTTCTCACCCTGCCCCTAATTCCAGGTACTGTAGCTCAGGAAAAGAAGCAAATGCCTGGGATCCAAGCTCCTGACACTGTCAGCTCTGTTGTCATCCAGGTAGGATCTCTAATTAATCCAAAGCCATGTAGCACCTCTCAGGCCTACTGGCAAGAGTTCTTCCACCTTCTCCCAGGCAAAGTCTCTCTTGCTTCCCTAGGCATGCATCCAAAGGGAGCACCCCAAAGCCATGTGGTCCTCTTCTACCAAAGTTGCAGTGAAGGGGACTCCACTCTGGCAAAAACTCATGGCTCTCCCTGGCAAAGATGTGAGAGGGTCTCCACTCTGCCAAAGCTCGTGGCTCTCTCTCCAATGGCTGCCACTCCTGGGTTTAAATCCCCACACCAATCTTTCTCTGCAGCCCCATTTCCAACTCCTCCTACAATCAGCTAAACTTGCCAGCACTCCTCTATTCTTCCAGCTTGACTGGGCTGCCATAGTGAGTCTGGGCAGGTGTGGCCCCATGGAGTGGAGCCAATCATCTTCAAGCTCTCACATAGGTGCTGCAAACAGGGGGAGTTGCCTTCCAGTTCCAGTCACTCCCTTCTCCCTGGCTCA
This sequence comes from Anoura caudifer, assembly GCA_004027475.1. Taxonomy (NCBI): domain Eukaryota; kingdom Metazoa; phylum Chordata; class Mammalia; order Chiroptera; family Phyllostomidae; genus Anoura; species Anoura caudifer. Next base: position 36,281 of record PVKU01008527.1, read on the forward strand.
AAGCATAGCCACAGCTGTTCAACATATCTATGAAACCAGCTAAAGGTTATAGATATGTTAAATGACCATTCTGGAGGTTATCTGCAAAACTGTTGCTATGCAAAACAGCTCTCAATGGCCCTGCTCCATTTGTCCCTTACCCCAACTCACACCTGAGGGGGGAAGGTGTGAGGACATCTTATATGTCTTTCTAATATTTCCTGAACACCCTGAGTTCTGGGCCCCACTCCAAATCCCTTTTTGGGTCCCCCCTCTTGGCTGCACCCTGTTACACTATGCCCAAGCAAACTGCAAATCCAATGAGAATATATAGAGATGTAGGGCGAATGGAGGCCACCTGAAGCTGGGAAAAAATCCCAGTTGATCCACATGAGTAATAACAGTAAAACTAGTCATGACAAGCCATTGAGTTAGAAAGCTATTTGCATGTTAGGGCAACATTATTGAGAGATAACCGACAAGTCCACAGAGCAGGCACACAGGGTTATTTCTCAAGACTATGTGTTCATGATTAAGATGGATAATGTCCTCCTTGATTTTTAAGGACATTTATTTGATACATTTTATATTAATATGCTATCTTTGAATCATAGCCTTTGGGATACCTTGGAATGCCTCCTCCAGAGGAGCTGCACATTCTCAGGGCTGCTTCCCTTGGCTGAACTTGTGTCCCGGAGCTTCAAAGGAGGCATTGCTCAGAGAGAGACAATGGGATGCTCCTTATAGTAATTATGGCTTCCCAAGCTTGACTCTATCCTAGTGGTATCCTCCTGACACTGATAAAAACGTGGCTGTATGTAAATTTCTCCAGACTAAAAGTTCAAACTGATTAATGGTGATCTATTTAAAGAAGGTGTCAAAAGTGCATTGAGATAGTTCTTTAGAGTCTTTTTCCCCTACAGGGTCTTCTTCTAAGCTGCTGATACATGCTAGGACATCTGTGCCTGATATATCTGATATTTTTTCTCAGGGAACATACTTTGCCCTATACTCTCTTCTTCTCTTTGTGTCTATTTTATATATTAAGTATAAGTGTATATTAAGTATAAAACATGTTTTGAATTCTGACTCTTTATGTACTAAAAGCTTAATATCAAAAATGACTGAATAGTTACAAAATTTACAAAAGGTACAAATGTTAGCTCCAACTACTTCTTTCTAAGTCTCTTGTATTTGATGTGTAGAATAGCCTTAGATGTTTAACTTGTTTTCCAGGAACAGTAATTCCAACATATACTTATCCGAATGCTTTTAAAATATTGGCTGAAGTTCTTGCCATGAGGTTTCTTATTATTGCTTTCTATGGTGAATCCTTCAGATAAACACCATTGTCTTGCAAAGGTGCTACATATTGTTTTATTGAACAATCAACAGTAAACATTTATCTGGCCATCTCTTTTATATATTTGGATTCCAACATTTATAATAAAATATGTAAATAAATGAAGAATCGAAATTTAATCCATGAAAAATGTAATGAAAATTGTTATACTATAGCACGAGATAAAATTTTAACAGCCTTACTGTAGTTACCAATGACTGTCTTTGAAAATTTGCATGTTCTAGCTCTCTGAATTCTGAGCAAAATACAATCTCATGCCCAATTTGGAAAGGGTTTTTAGGGGTCACTTCTGACTCTGAATTCTTCATTGTGAGTAACACTTCACATGAACTCCGTGTAACTCCATTTCTCCATCCAGTCTTCTAGCCCTAGTGATAGTAGCATCTTTACACAATTACTGATTTCTGGATTTCAGTATCAACCTTTTTATATTTTGTGCCCAAGTCCTTGGATTAAAATTTGTCTTTCTCAGATACATGGAGGGGAGTCTTGACATTGACTGATGCAACCTATATTTGCCAATATCCAATTAGGCTAGCTATCTTCAGGAGTTTAGGTTGTGATAACCAATTTTTTCTTGAGAAAATTTTGCTTATTTTTCAAGATTCAGTGCAGTATCATCCCTTCAGATATTGACAGGCCAATATTTTACATTTATTTTATCTAATATATTCCTTATATTCAACAAGAAAAGACAAAGGCGTATAGGAATGAACATGTACATGTCACCTTTTGCTATAATCATATATTAATATGAAATATATTATAACACTCAAAATATTTAATCCATCACAACATTGGCACGAGCACACATATGGATGCACATACATATAATAGTTTTTAAAATGCAGGAAGGTAATTAATTGACTGGAGAAACCAAACTCTAACAGCAGAGACAAAGACAGAAAATTTGGAATACCACTGGTGGGACATGAAGCAAAGAGGTTCAATATAAGACTGTAGGTTTCTGGAAAATCTATTGGTTTAAGAAAGGGTATTCAAATCAGTTATAGCAATCTGAACCAGTATCTCTTGTGATACATAAAACCTATATCTAAAGAGAATATATCCATGCATAGGATTTGATTTTCTTCAAAAATTTTCCTAGGGAAAAACACTATAAAATTAAAGTAAGGTATAATTTAAAAATATGTAAAGCATTTACACATTTATTAAATACTATTTATTACAAATTTAGTATTTATTAAAGAAACTTTAATAAATATTTCAGAGATGGTAGGGAAAACATGACATCAAAAAAGAAAACCAAAGACACCAAAAATGAGCTTTGTATAAAAGCCCAAAATAATTCATAAATTAAAAATATTAAATTGATATTTTAAAGGCTTCAAGACACATTAAGTAACAGACTTAACATTGCTGAATAAATGTGCTAAAAGTTGGATCAGATGGCTACACTTTTTCTAGAAAATGGTGTATGGAAATCAAGTGGAATTATGAACAGTAGAAGCACAATAACCCAAGGGTTTTAAAACTCATCAAATAGTAAATTTAGCCAATTGAAGATAAAAAAGGTAATAAATTATGGAAAGGAATCAAATAAATGACAATCTCTGAGCAGAAAAATGACACTAATAAAATTAAAGATAGACTCAATGAAAACTTACCAACTATAGGCAATATGTAATAAAATTTTAGAACTGAAAGATAAATTAAAAGTATTTGAAAGTTGTAGAAGAAAAGAATTAATGTTATTAAAATATCTAGAAAAAAATGGTGACTCATTTTTTTTAAGTTTTATTGTATTTTTCAGTTACCCTTTAGTTCCCTTATACTGCCTCCCCCAATCACCGTTTAGTTCCCTTATACCCTGTCCTCCCAGCAATCACCACACTATTGTCCATGTCCATGAGTCATTTTTCCTTTTTTCTCAATCCCTGTATATCCTAAATTCCCCAACCCCACTAGCTTTCATCCTGGTCTCTATCTCTGAGTCTATCTATATTTTGCTTGTTAGATCAGTTTGTTCATTAGATTCCTAATATGAGTGAAATCATATGGAATTTGTCATTCTCTAACTGGCTTACTTCACTTAGCATAATGTTCCTCAGTTCCATTCGTACTGTAGGAAAGGGTAAACATTCCTTTTTTTTACAACTAAGTAGTAGTCCATTGTGGAAATGTTCCATAGTTGTTCTATCCACTCATCTACTGATGGACACTTAGGCTGCTTCCATATCTCAGAGAGTGTAAATAATGCAGCAACGACCATAGGAGTGCTTATGTTTTCTTTGAATTAGTGTTTTGGGTGCCTTGGGATCTATTCCCACAAGTGACATCACTGGGTCAAAAGGCAGATTCATTTTTAACATTTTGAGGTATCCTCATACTGCTTTCCACAGTGGCTGCAACACTGCATTCCCACCAACAGTGAAAAAGTGTTCCCCTTTCTCCACATGCTTCCCAGCACTTGTGGTTTATTGATTTATTGTTGACAGCCATTCTGACAGATGTGAGATTCTGTGGTTTTAATGTGCAACTCTCTGATGATCAGTGATATTGTGGATCTTTTCATAAGTCTATTGGCCATCTACACATCCTCTTTGGAGAAGTGTTCTTTGCCCATTTTTTAATTGGATTGTTTGATTTTTGGTGTTAAATTTTGTAAATACTTCAGAAATTTTGGATATTAACCCCTTATCGATATATCAGTGAATATGTTCTTCCATTCTGCAGGTTGAGTTTTAATTTTGTTACTGTTTTCCATTGCTGCGCAAATACTTTTTAGTTTGATATAGCCCCATTTGTTTATTTTTCTTTTGTTTCCCATGCCTGGGCAGGTTTATTTGATAAAATATTGCTATGAGCAATGTCTGAGATGATGCTGCCTATGTTTTCTTCTATGGTTTTTATGGTTTTAGGTTGAACATTTAATTATTTGATCCATTTTGAATTTATTCTTGTGTGTGGTGTAAGAAGGTGGTCTACTTTCCTTTTTCTGCATGTATCTGTCCAATTTTTGTAACACCATTTATTGAATAAAGTACTTTTAGCTCACTGTAAGTGCTTGCATCCTTTATCAAATATTAATCACTATAAAGTTGTGGGTTTATTTTTGGACTCTCTATTCTGTTCCTTTCATGTATATGTCTGTTTTTATGCCAGTATCATGCTGTTTTGATTAATATGGGCTTACAGCATTGTTTCTTTTTAAATTTAATCTGTATTGAATTTTTCCATTACCATTCAGTTCTCTTATACCCCCTCCATCCAGAAACCACCACACTGTTGTTGATGTCCTTGAGTTTATTTCCCTTTTTGCTTAATCCCTCCAACCCCTCACCTGCCTCTGCCACCTGCCATCGGAATCTGTCCTCATTTTTCTTGCTTAGAGTACAGTTCCATACCAAATAACATGATTTCTCCAACTTTGCTGTTCTTTCTCAGGATTGCTCTTGTTACGTGGTGTCCCTTGTGGTTCAATATAAATTTTTGAAGTATGTGTTCTAGTTCTGTGAAATATGTCATTGGGAGCTTGATAGGAATTGCCTTGAATACATAGATGGTTTGGGCGAGTATGGGCATTTTAATGATGTTAATTACTCCTGTCCATGAATATGGTATGTGTTTCCACTTATTTGTGTCTTCTTTACTTTCTTTTTTCAGTGTCTACAATTTTCCCAGTATAGGTCTTTTTCATCCTTGGTTAGGTTTATTCCTAGGTATTTTATTTTTTGATGTAATTGTAAATGGGATTGTGTTCTTGATTTCACTTTCTGTTAGTTCGTTATTGGCATATAAAATGCAATGAATTTTGGGATATGAATTTTGTATCCTGTTACTTAGCTGAATTCATATATCAGGCCTAGTAGTTTCTTGGTAGATTCTTTGGGGTTTGCTATGTACAATATCATATCATTTGCAAATAATGTCAGTTTTATTTCTTCCTTCCAATTTGGATGCCTTTAATTTCTTATTCTTGCCTGATTGCTGTGGCTAGGACGTTAGTACTATACTGAATAACAGAGGTGAAATCAGACATCCCTGGCTTGTTCCTGAGTATAAGGGAATGCTTCAAGTCTTTGCTTGTTGAGTATGATGTTGGCAATGGGTTAGCCATACATGGCCATTGTTATGTTTAAGGATGTTCCCATTACTCCCACTTTGCTGAAAATTTTTATCATAAGTGGGTGTTGTACTTTATCCAATGTGTTTTCAGCATGTATTGAAATGATCATGTGGCTTTCATCCTTCATTTTGTTTATGTGGTGAATCACATTTTTTGGTTTTGTGAATGTTGTACCAACCTTGCATTCCCAGAATAAATCCCACCTTATCATGCTGTATGATCTTATTGATGTACTCCTGTATTTTGTGTGGTTATATTTTGTTAAGGACTTTAGCATCTATGTTCATCAGGGATATTGGCTTATAATTTTCTTTCTTTGTAGTGTCTTTATCTGGTTTTTGAATAAGGGTAATGTTGACTTCATATAATGAGCTGGGGGAACTTCTCTCCTCTTCAATTTTTTGTAGTAGTTTGAGAAGGAGAGGTGAAAGTTCTTGAAATGATTGGTAAAATGCCCCTTTGAAGCCATCTGGTCCAGGGCCTTTGTTTGTTGGGAAATTTTGATTATTGCTTCAATGTCACTAAGGTGTAATCTGTCTAAGGAGATTCTATAATTCTTTCTGATTTAGTTTTGAAAGATTGTGTGTTTCTAGGGATTTATCCTTTTTGTCCAGGTTGTCCTGTTTGTTGGTATACAGTTTGTAATATTTTATTACAGTCTTGTCTTTCTTTGCTCTCAGCTGTTATTTCTCCTCTTTAATTTCTGATTTTATTTACTTGGGTCCTTTCTCTTTTTTTCTTCATGAATTTGGTTAAAGTTTTGTCAATCTTGTTTATCTTTACAAAGAACCAGCTCTTGGAATCATTGATCTTTTGTATGATTTTTTAAGACTCTATCTTGTTCATTTCTGATCAGGTCCTTATTATTTTCTTCCTTCTTCTCACTTATTCTTTGTTTGATATTTTTTCCCGTTCCTTTAAGTGTGAAGTTAGATTGTTTATTTGAGCTTTTTCTTTTCTTTTCTTTTCTTTTTGATAGGCCTGTAGTGCTATATATTTCCCACTTAGAATTTCTTTCCCCACATCTCATGGATTGTGGGTTGTTTTGTTCTCATTTTCATTTGTTTCAAGGTATACTTTGGTTTCTTCCTCGATCTGGTTGTTGACCCAGTCATTTTAATAACATGTTATTTACATTCCATATGTTTGTTTTTCAGTGTTTTTCTTGTGATTGACTTCTAGTTTTATAGCATTGTGGCCAGAGAAGGTGGTTGGTATGATTTCAATCTTCTTAAATTTATTGAGACTTGTTTTGTGTCCTAACATGTAGTCTATCTTAGAGAATATATGTTGTGTTGCTTTGGGGTGAAATTCTCTGAAGATATGAATTAAATCCATGTGATCTATTGAGTCATTTAAGGCTATTATCTCCTTGTTGATTTTCCATCTTGAAGATCTATCCAGTGAAGTCAATGGAGCATTAAATTTCCTAACTATGACTGTATTTCTATCATTCTCTCCCTTTATGTTCATCAAGATTTGTTTTACATATTTGGGTGTTCTATGCTGGGTGTGTAAATATTTACTAGGGTTATATCCTTTCATTGTAATTTTACCTTTATCATTATGCAGTGCCCTTTGTTGGTGACTAACTTTTAATTAATAAGACTAAATGCTAACAAGTGTATGAATATTTTAATTATAAACAATAAAAAAGACTAAAAATATTCTTAGGCATACCCAAATTCAGAAATATTTTCTCTATAGCTGATCATTCTAAGAATATTTAAATTAATACCACATATAGTGAAAGTTGTAGAATAAAACATGTGAAAAACATTATCACAAAATAGTAGTGATAAATCAAAATAAATCTCTCTATAATATAAAAGAAAAAAATAATAGCTACTTAGAATTAAAAATCAAGATAACCTCTATATTGAAGGTGGGATAAAAGGGTAGTGAGATGCATTTTGAGGGGTTCTTTTATTGTGAATAGTATTTAGGTATTGATTGGCTTAAAGGGAGAAAAAGGTTTGTGTAAAAATATCTTAACAAATTATGGATAAGTAAACTGTGATATATCTAGACAAAGGAAATGATTCAGTGTTGAAAAGAAGTGAGCTATTAAGTCATGAAAAAACACTGAGAGACATTCAATGCATATTAATACACAGAAAAATAATGTTAGTAGGCTACATACTGTATGATTCAGAATGTATGACATTCTGGGAAAGGCAAACTGAAAAATTTTGAAAATGTAGTAGATGATGGAAATTGTTGGTGGTTAAAAATCAATGTGCAGTACTCAGAGGATTTTGAGGTAAGTGAAATCATGATATAATGATGGTTACATGCCATACCTTTGTGTAATCCCATAAAATGTCCGATACCTAGAGTAACATTCAGGGAAAGTATTGACTTGTGACAATTATGATGTATCCATGTAGGTTTAATCTTGGTGAAAAGAAATGTATCATTTTTGTGAGCCATGTTGATAATAGAAAGGTTATGCATATGATGGGGTTGGATATCTCTTTATCTTCCTGTCAATTTTATTTTAAACCTAAAACTGCAGTAAAAGTCTTTAAAAATAAAATAAAACAATTGCAAAAATTTATAAAACAAAATCAGGAGGGGGAAAAAGATAGCAAAAAGAAAAATAAATGGAACATGGATATTAAAGCCTATTTTATATGTATTATAAAATAAGGTGTCTAAATAAATCTAAACATGGCATAATTAACAAAGACAACTAGTTAAAAAACCCTTGCCCCTTATTCTGTAATACAGAAACTGTCAAATTTTGCAATAAAATACAGAATCAGAAATATTTTGTTTATAAAACACATCCAAAAAATATGGCTCCATCGGCTTGAAATTGTTGTATGAATAGTGCACAGGATAAAATTTGTAATTTAAAATACCATTTATAATTATAAAATATGAATGGAAAAACTTTTTAAATTTTAGAATTATATGACCTCAGCATTTCCTCAAGCACCTACATAAATACTGTCATCTACAATGTCTCAAGTATATCCTGAAACTGTAGATTGCTTTGAGTTGTGTGGGTATTTTAACATTTAATCTTCTAATCTATGAACATGAATATGTTCCCATTTATTTGTACTTTTTAATTGTTTTAGCAATATTTTGTAGTTTCCTGTGCAAAATTATTTTATTTCCTTGCCTGTGTTTACTTCTTAGTATTTTTTTTTCACTGATTTTGTAACATTTTAAAAAATCCTCAGCCAAGGATACATTTATTGATTCTTAGAGAGATAGAATGTAAATGGAGAGAGAGACAAAGAAATATCAATGTGAGAAACATTAATGGTTGCTTCCCATATATGCCCCAAATGGGATCAAACCTGCAACATAGGTATGTGTCCTGAGAGAGGATTGAACCCATGATCCATTGTTGTAGGGAATGACACTCCAACCATTGAGCAACCTAGGCAGGGCTTCATAATTTCTTATTATGTTATTGAAAAATATATTTATTTTATTTATATATTCATATTTTTTATTTTTTAGAGAGATGGGAAGGGAGGAAGAGAGGGAGAGAAGCATTGATGTAGAGAAAAACATCTATCAGCTGTCTTTCTTAGGTTCCCATACTTGGGACCTAAACTGCAACCCCAGCACGATGTCTGACCAGGGATGGAATCAGTTATCTTTCAATTTTTGGGATGATGCTCATCCAACTGAGTCACACCAAGTGGGGGAGATTATTGAATACTTTTAATATATTTAAGTTGCTTTAAAGTGTTTTTATCATCATCAGTTATAAAGTATAATTATTTTACATTTTACCTTTTCAAAAAGCCATTTTAATATTTTGGGTTTCCCTTAGATTTGCAACATTTTTTGTTCCCTATGAGTTCCCTTTGATGAGGTTCCACAGGTGCCTGTTTCAAGTAATACATACTTGGAGCACGTTTGCATGTTCCCAAAGTGTGTTATCTTTCTGGCTTTATAATTACAGATTTAATCTAATTTTGGAACAAATGATTAACATTTAAAAGCAATGGTGAGCAGAGAAATGCAGAAACAATTTCTTTTGATATCCTCATACCATACGGTAGTGAAAATGTAAACCTGTAAGTGTGGGATATGCAGATTTGGACTTATATTTTGTGCGTGATACACTTTCCAGCCATTTTCCCTGGAAGTTGGAGCATTCCTAGGACATCTTAGGGCTGCTGGGTAGTTTGTTTTTTTCCCTGCAGAAGTGTTTTCCACATCACTCCTACATTAAAAAAAAACCAAAACACTCAATTCTAGATCTTCAAAGGTATGGAAAATATAGTCATTTCTCCCCACTGTGAATTGGTTTCTAAGTTTCAGGTTCAGTACTCCTTAGTTTAATCTCCCATTCATCATTCCAGTTTTTAATTTCTTCCTTCCTTCTTACTCTCCACCCCTTCTTCCTTTCTCCCGGGAAATTTCTTTTCTATGTACTCTCTGGTATTGATATTGTTGTTACAGATGAGTACGTGCATCTGGTCAATTGATCACAAACAGAAAGTGCCACTCTTTTCAGTAACAAAAAGTGCAAATAAAGCATGGCCGCCAATCATATGATTATAATTTTTAAAAGCATTTTGGTACATTATCGATGTGATAATGTTAATTTCATCTTTGTACTAATTCATGGAGAAAATCCTGCACTCAGGGTTTTGAATGAAACTTTATAAATAGTACCATTGATACTTCCATCAAAGGGCTAACTCCACTTTTGACTTAGGTTTGATTTGGATTATTGTAAACATGAACATTATAATAGGAAATTAAGAAAGTCTCTAAGGAAAATAATTACTTCTACATATAAACCCAGGAGTGTTTGGATAATTAATTGGGTTTAATTCTCAGTGAGAATGTTTTAAGACATTTTTCAAAGATGAGAAAATGCATGGTGTAGTCTCAAGATACCTATATTACTAAAAAAGTCATTGTTTCTTTCATAGATATATTAAAATTTCCAATATGAATTATTGTCTATTGAAAATTTTTGAAAATTAGCCCTGGCTGGCATGACTCAGTGGATTGAGTGCTGACCTGAGAAGCAAAAGGTCTCTGGCTCAATTCCCAGTCAGGGCACATGCCTGGGCTATGAGCCAGGTGCCCTGTAGGGGCTGCATGAGAGGCAACCACACACTGATGTTTCTCTCCCTGTCTTTTTCCTTTCTCTTTCCCTGTAAAAATAAATAAATACAACCTTTATAAAAATTGAAAATTGCTTTCCTGTCTTATAGGACTTTGAGTTTCAGAGGTATTTCAAACTAGATATATTTTCATTTTTTAAAAAGACATTGGGGTCTTTAAGAGAAATGTTTTTAAAGCTGTTTTCTTTATTAGCATATAGAGGCAGAGTCGATTTTTACTTTTGATTTTTATCTTGCTATTTGTCTGCATTTCTCTATTAGATCTAACAGTGTTTTGGGGGGCAGACTTTATGGATTTCCACATTATAATATGCAAATTCAGATTACTTTAATTCTTCCTTTCTAATTTCAGTGATTTTTATTTCTTTTTCTTACCTAATCTCTGACTAGAAATTCATACTGTGTTGGGTAGAAGTGCTAAAACCAGGTATCCTTGTTTTGTTCCTGATTTTAGAGAAAAAAGATTTCAGTCTTTTGCCTTTGAATGTTATGTTCACTGTGGGTTTTTCGTATATGGCTTATATTATGTTAAAGTAGTCCCTACTATTTCTAGTTCTTTTTTTAGTGTTTTTATAATGCAATGATGTTGGCATTTGTCAAGTGCTTTTGTACATCAATTGAGATGATCATGTGATTTTTTGTCTCCATTCTGTTAACGTGTACATTGCATGGACTGGTTTTCAGCTATCCTTAATTCTTGGAATAAATCTCACTTGGTCATGTCTCATGATCCTTTCAATGTGCTCTTGATTTTGGTTTGGCAACAACTGGTTTAGAATTTTTCCCTCAGTATTCACTGGCATTATTGGTCAATATTTTACTATTCATTTGATATCTTTCCCTGGCTTTACTGTTAAGGTCCTACTGACTTCATAGACTGAGTTTTGAAGTGTTCTCTATTCTTCAGTGTTTAAAAAAATATTTTGAAAATGACTGCTCTTTTTATGTGCTTGGTAGAATTTACAACTGAAGACATCCCTGAAGTTTTGGTGTATAGTGTTATTGTTTTCTTTGTATGAGTATTTTCTAATATGCCTTTTGACTTCTTTTACTAATGATTGTTTAAGAGCATGTTGTTTAATTTCCACACATTTACAAAATATTTTTAGTTTTTGCCCTGGCTGTTAGTTCACATGGTTGGAGTGTCTTTCCATAAAGCAAAAAGTTGTGACTTTGATTCCTTATCAGAGCACATACCTAGGATGCAGGTTTGATCCCTGACTGGTGTGAGGACAGGAAACAACCAATATGTGTCTCTCTCTCTTCCCCCTCCCTTTTTCACTGCCTAAAATAATAAACATAGCCCTGATTGGTGTGGCTTAGTTGGTTGGATTCTGTACCATAAGGAAAAATGTCACCACTTTGATTCCATCAGAGCACACGCCTGCGTTGCTGGTGTGATCCCTGGTTGGGGTGCCTAGAGAAGGCAACTGATTGATATTTCTCTCTCACATCAATGATTCTCACCCTCTTTTTCTCCCTCCCTTCCCCTCTATAAAAATAAATAAAATATTTAAAAAATTAAAAATCAATAAACTTACCCAAGGGTAAGGATTTTTTTTTTCAGCTTTCTTTCTGCTGTTGATTTCTAATTTCATTACATTATGATTGGAAAAAGTTACTTTGCATGATTTCAATATTTTTAAAATTTTACTGAATTTATTGGAGTGACAGTTGTTTATAAAATTTGGTAGGTTTCAGATGTACAATTGTATAATACATCATCTGTGTAACATATTGTATGTTCACTACCCAAAGTCAAGTGTTCCTCTGTCACCATTTATCCCCCTTTTACTCTCTTCTACATATCCCCACACCCTTTCCATCTAATAATAACTATTTTCTGAGTTCATGAGTGATTTCTTTTTGCTTAATTCCTTCAGCTTTCACCCATTCCCAAAACCCTCCTCTGATAATTGTTCTGTTGCCTATGTCTATGAATCTGACTCTATTTTGTTTATGTGCATTTTGTTCTTTCAATTCAACATGTAAGTGAAATCATATGGTAATTGTCTCTTTCTTTCTGGCTTATTTCACTTAGCATAATACTTTCCAGGGTACAGTTGCAATGAAAAAATAATGAGTAGTTTCATGGCTTAACATATGGTTTATTTTGAAGCATGTTCTATGTGCATTTAAGAAGTATGTATTCCCTGCTAATGTTGGGTGGCGTGTGCAATATTAGGTCCAACTGTCTCTCTTACAGTTTTTTTCTTTTTTTTACTTTTTTAAGAGCCTTTATTTTATCTGATTTTTCTCTCTAGTTGCTCTATACTTTATTGAGAGTATGATATTGAATACTCCAACTATTATTGCAGAATTATATTCTCTTTCAGTTTTTCCAATGTTCACTTCATATATTCTGAAGCTCTGATATTTGCTGAATATGTGTTTATAACTATTATATATTCTTTGTGTCTTGAGAATTTTACCATTCTGTAATGTCTTCATTTGTTTCCAAATACTTTTGACATAGTTCCTGCGGTAATTCATTTGCTACCACAAAGTTCCTTGGTTGTTAATTGCAGGTATTATTATTTCAGTCTTTTTATTTGCAACCCTCTGTGTATCCTAAAATCAAAAAGAATCAATTTTTAGATAGCATATAGAAGACTTTTAAAAAATGTTCTCTGAATCTATGTATTTTAATCAGAAAGTGTAATGTGTTTATATTTAAATTAATTATTGATTTGGAAAGGCTTACTTTTATTATTTTCTTTTTTCTTTTTTTTATTGTTATCCAAGTGCATTTTCCTATTTGCTTCCTACATCTTTTAGTTTTTTTCTCTTACTTCCTCCACTTCTGCACTTTTTGGTTGGTTTTGGTAGTGACATGGTTAATTCTCTTGACTATTATTTGGTATGTATTTCTAGAAATATTTTTACTGTAGTTACCATGAAGATTACATAAATTATCTAATTTAAATTAATAGCAATTTAACTATAACCGCACACAGGAAAAAACCTTAATAGTCAAATTTATTTTATAGTTGTGACAAATAATACAAATTTATGTGCTGTATATTGATTGGTATGGAATTTCACTTTTATATATGTGCCTGATAAATCCTATAACACATAAAAAGTAGAATTACACATCAATGTTACAATGATATCATCTTTTATATTTGCCATCTATTTACCTTTATCAGAGACCAGCATGTGATTATGAGTTACTTCTAGCATCCCTCATGCAACTCCCATTCGAATTTCTGATAGAGTAGATAGAATGTAATAAATTACCCCCGATATTTTTTGTAATCTGAGCATTTCTTTTTATTAAATTATATTTTATTGATTATGCTCTTACAAATGTCCAAAATTCCCCCAATTTGCCAACCTACATCAAGCATTCCCACATTCCCTCACAATCCCCACATGATTGTTCATGTCCATGGGTCAAACGTATAAGGTCTTTGGCTACTCTATTTCTTATAGAGTAGCCAAAGACCTTTACATCCCATGGCTATTTTCAAAAAGTATATTTTATTGCTTATGCTATTGCAGTTGTCCCATTTTTTCTCCTCTTTGTTCCCCTCTGCCCTGTGCCACACTTCCCAACAGCATTCCCTCCCAACTTGGTTCATGTCCATCGATCATATATATAAGTTCTTTGGCTTCTCCTTGTCCCATACTATTCTTAACCTACTCCTATGTGTTTTGTACATACCATTTATGCTTATTATACCCTGTACCTTTTCCCCCATTCTGCCCTTCCCCTTCTCTGCTGATAACACTCCATGTGATCTCTATTTCTGTGATTGTGTTGCTGTTCTTTTTTTCATAGTTTGGTTTTGTTCTTAGGGATTTATTTTTCTTGTTGTTTTAGGTTCAGTTGTTGATATTAGTGAGTTTGTTGACATTTTATTGTTCATATTTTTTATCACCTTCCTTGTCTTAGATAAGTCCCTTTAACATTTCATATAATAAGGTCTTGGTGATGATGAACTCCTTGAACTTGACCTTATCTGGGAAGAACTTTACCTGCCCTTCCATTCTAGATGATAGTTTTGCTGGATAGAGAAATCTTCGATGTAGGTCCTTGCCTTCCGTGATTTAGAACACTGGTTTCCAGGCCCTTCTTGCCTGAACAATTTCATTTGAGAAATCAGCTGATAGTCTATGGGCATTCCTTTGTAGGTAACTGTCTCCTTTTGTCTTGCTGCTTTTAAGATTCTCTCCTTATCTTTAATCTTAGGCATGTAATTATGATGTGCCTTAGTGTGTGTTTCCTTGGATCCAGCTTCTTTAGGACTCTCTGAGCTTTCTGGTCGTCCTGGAAATATATTGCCAGATTTGGAACATTCATTGTTTTTTCAAATAAGCTTTAAATTTCTTGCTCTTCCTCTTCTCCACCTGGCAAGCCTATGATTCAAATGTTGGAATATTTAAAGTTGTCCTGAAGGTACGTGAGCCTCTCCTAATTTTTTTTGAATGGTTTTTTTCTTCCTTCTGTTCTGGTTGAATGTTTATTTCTTCCTTTGGCTCCAAATTGATGATTTGAAACCGAGTTTCCTTCCCATCACTTTTTGTTCCCTGTACATTTTCCTTCATTTCATTTTTCATATCCTTCCTTTTTTCCTCTGTTTTGCAACCATACTCAACCATTTCTGTGAACATCCTGATTACCAGTGTTGAATTCGGCATCTGGTAGTTTGGCTATCTCTTCATTGTTTACTTGTACTTTAGGAGCTTTAATCTCTCCTTTCATTTTGAATATATATATTTGGCAGTCCTGGTATAGAGGAGGCAAAGTTTATCTACTTATGCTTCCATCTTGGCTGGGAGTTCCCATGGTTATTTTGTAACTACCTGTTTGTACTTAATATCCTCACTTCTATGCTCATTTCATTACAACCCCCTACC
The DNA here is from genome assembly GCA_004027475.1 of Anoura caudifer. NCBI lineage: Eukaryota > Metazoa > Chordata > Mammalia > Chiroptera > Phyllostomidae > Anoura > Anoura caudifer. Next base: position 51,690 of record PVKU01008527.1, read on the forward strand.
ATCTGGCAACCATCAAAATGCTCCCTGTATCATTGATTTTGTCCGTGTTCTTCTCATTTGTTTATTTTGATTTTTAGATTCAATTGTTGATAGATAGGTATTTATTGCCTTTTTTATTCATAGGTTTGATCTTCTTTTTCTTGAATGTGTCCCTTTAACATTTCATACACAAGTGGTCCCATTTGTTTATTCTTTAAACTCAAGATGGATAAAAGACTTAAATATAAGTCATAACATTACAGAAGCCCAACAGGAGAAAAAAGACAGGGAAATTTCAGATATTCCATGCAGCAATATTTTCACCAACATGTCCCCTAGAGCAAGAGACATAAAAGAGAGAATAAACAAATGGGACTTTATTAAAAAAAAAGAAAGAAAAAAAGTTCTTCACAGCTAAAGAAAACATCACCAAAAAAAAGGGAACCAACTGTGTGGGATGTATATATTTTCCAATGACACCTCAGACAAGGGTTTGATCTCCAAAATATATAAAAATCTCACATGACTCCAGTCCAGGAAGACAAGCAACTCAATTAAGAAATGGGCAAAGGACCTGAACAGACACTTCTCCAAGGTGAACATTACAGAGGCCCCAGAGACATATGAAAGGATGCTCCATATCTATGGCCATCAGAGAGATGCAAATTAAAACCACAATGAGATACCATGACATACCAGTCAGAATGGCCATTATAAGCAAATCAACAAGCAACAAGTGCTGATGAGATTGTAGAGAACATAGAACCCTAGTACACTGCCCTTTGACTCTAAATGATTTTTTGCTGGAGAGAATAATCTTGGCTGTAGGTCCCTGCTTTTTGTTACTGAATATTTCTTGTCAGTTCTTCTAGCCTGCATAATTTCTTTTGATAAATCATCTGACAGTTTTATGGGAACTTGTAAGTAACTACCTTATTTTCTATGGCTGCTTTTAAGATTCTATCTTTATCTTTAACCTTTGGCATTTAATTAAGACGTGCCTTTGAGAGGGCACAACTTCTTTGCCTCCATCTTGTTTGGAACTCTGTGCTTCTTGGACTTGCATGTCCATTTCTTTCAACAAATTAGGGAAAATTTCTTTCACTATTTATTTCAAATTGACTTCCACTTTCTTGCTCTTTCTCTTCTCCTTCTGGCACCTCTATGATGGGAATATTGAAGGTGTCCAAGAGGTTGCTTACACTATCCTCATTTTTTTTTTTGATTCTTTTATCTTCTTGTTGTTCTGATTGGTTGTTTTTCACTCTTTTTTAAATCATTGATTTGATTCTTGGCTTCCTCCACTGTACTGTTGTTCCCTATAAAATATTCTTTATTTCAACTAGTGTATCATTTACTTCTGACCAGATCTGTTCTATGCTGCTGAGGTCCTAAGTTCTTGAGCATCCTTATAACCAGTGTTTTGAACTCTGCATCTGACAGATTGCTTCTCTCCATTTTGTTTTGATCTTTTCTAGAGTTTTCTAGAGTTTTGATCTATTCTTTGATTTGGGCCATGTTTGTCTCCTAATTTTGGCAGCCTCCCTGTGTTTGTTTCTATGTATTAGGTTGAGCTGCTTTGACTTGGTGTCTTGGTGGCACTACCTAATATAGTCAGTGTCGTGCAGAGTCCAGTGTCACAGCCTCCCTTTTCACCCAAGCTGGATACTCAGTCTGCACCCATCATGTGTGCTGAATACACCCTTCTCTTGTAGTCAAGCCTTGATTGTGTTGACGAGTCAATGAGAGGGATTTACCCAGATCAATCAGTTATAAGGACTTGCTGGAACTACTGACCACCCACCTCTACCATATGTGGAGGATCAGCATTCAGAGGCAGGGTGGTAGTGCTCCTTCACAGTCGGTAGATGTTAACTGGGTGTGCAGGCTCTGGAGTCTTTGAGGTGGTAGAGACCAGGTTCAGCCCCCACCTGTATTCTGCCCAGGATCACCTGGATGAGCACTAAAGCAAACTGAGATGACTGCTACTTGTGGTGAGCTTGGAGATTCCCAGGCTAAACCAAGCTGTGAATCTAGATGGTGAATGGTAGTGTTGAGCTTGAGTCCACTTAGCAAGAGGTACAGGGACTGGGGGCTCACAGAGGCTGACTGTTGCTTGTTTAGTGGGATTTCAGAAGTTGTGAAGCATGAGCCTAGACCAACATTTGATTTGGAAAAGTCACTGTTATCAGTTTGGGTGTGCTGTCAAATTGGGTGAGAAACAGTGTCAGGGGATATCTAGAGAGGGGTAAACCATACTAGCCAGGTTTATGGATTCTCAGATATGGCACCTGTCTGCTGGCTCTGTGCTCTGCAGGGGAGGGTTCATAAAGGGAGTAATGGCCTCTGCCCACTTTTCTGCCAAAGGGAAAGCTGTCCCCCAGCTCTCACCTTTATGCCAGACACTTCAATCCCCCCTGTATGCCACTGGTGCCTTTCAAGTTGCTGGAGCTCAGAGAGAATGAGTCTGAGTCAGTGTGTGTGGGGGGGAAGGGGTTCTTCAAGAGGAGCTGCTTATGACTCTAGAAGCTTCTTGCACTGATTCAATCCCACTGGCTTTTGCAGAAATTATGGGTACTTATCTTTCTGGCACTGGAAGCCTGGGCTGGGGAGCCTGGTGTGCATCTGGGGCACCTCACTCCAAAGATATCATTCCTGAATTTTAATCCACCCCACGCAGATGTGGGTTCAGCCCAGTTCATGTCTCCACCCCTCTACCAGTCTGGATGGATGAGGATTTTTTAATTCTGTAGTTGTCAGACTTCCGTTTGACTTGATTTCTAACAGTTTTGGATGATTGTTGTTTTGTTTTTTAATTGTAATTTTGATGTAGTTGTGTGAGGAGGTGAGCTGTGTATACCTATGCTGCCAACTTTACCAGAAGTCTCTAAGTAAGTTTCCAAGGAAATTTTAACCATAAAACTAATTGTGTGCTTACAAAGCTTTGGTGGCTCCTCTTGACCTCATCATGTCCCACAATGCCCTCCATTTTCTTCTTTTCACTCTCCCCCTTTAGTGATATCTTTCATTGTTTTCCCACTGATACTCTGAATTACTTAATACTTTTCTGAAGTTTCATCTTATTTAGCAACAGGCTTTCATTCTCGGCGTTCTCTCAGTATGTAAAACTCTTTCCTTCCTTGTGTCTTGACATTTCTGTCAGGGAGCCCTTTCTAAACTCTGCAGTCTGGGTCAGGTGCTGTATCAATAATCTTCCTGACATATTTTCCTACCTTATATTGCAATCACCAACATGAGTAAGAGGATGTATCCTGGAGAAGAATGGTTCTCAGCTATTTGTTCCTTGGGGGATATTTGGCAGTATTTGGAGACATTTTTGGTTGATCCAACTAGCTGTGTGCTACCAAAATCTAATGGGGAATGACTGAGGATACTGTTGAACATCCTACATTGCCAAAAACAGAAGCTATAACAATGATTTATACAGCCACACTGTTGATAGTATCAAGACTGAGAAATTCTGAACTACATGAGAAAAGCAGGAGCAGTCTAAAAAGTAGGCCAACCTTTGCAAGCTGGTGTATGATGGGGGCTGCCCATGGCAGGAAGTCCAGTGCCTGGGGAAAGGGAAGAAAGAATGAGGAGTAGGGAGAACTGAGAATCCTGAATGGATGAGAAAACCAGGAGAGTTTATTCGCTACCTTTGGGGAGGGAAAATGGTATTTAAAGATAACATTTCAAGAAATGTTCGTGTTGAGGTACTATGGGAAGCTCTCTTTCAAGAAACATATTGTAGAGTTCTACATTGCATTTCAACACTTCTTGAGACAGAATGCTGCTATTCCTTTTAATTTTATGGCAAGCGGAGGATGGTGAATAAGGCATGGAGTCAACTCTTTCTGAGTTAACATCAGGCCCCTATAACTGGTCCCTTATCAAGTGCAGTTTTCTCCCAGTGAGTGGGCTATGTCTTACTTCCTTTGAAATTGCAGCACACAACACAGAAGACAGAACAGATTAAGAACAAACTCAGTCCTTTACACTTAGAGACCATGCCAGGTGAATTTTTTTTCTTTATTTTCTTTTAAATTTAATTGTTCTTCAAGCGCAGTTGTCTCCATTTTACCCACACCGCTGCCCCCACCCCAGCCATCCTGGTTTCCCACCCTTGATCTTACCCACCATCTCTTGGTTTTGCCCATGTGTGCTTTGTAGATGTCATAAAAACCTCCTCTCTTTTCCCCCATTACTTTCTCCCATGCAGTCTTTAGAATTCTCTTATTGTCTCTCAGGTGACATGTTCTCTGTTTTTGACCTTGGTTCTTGTGTTGTGCTCCTCTATGCCATGCCTCATGCTACATATACAGGGTACTTCTTCCCTGTCACCTGTTACCTGCTGGAATGTATCTATGCAGGGATTGTATACCTCTTACTATCTTACCAATTCCAAAACTTCAAGAGAAATGGTTATAAATGCTTTAGAAATGCCTAATGTACTCATTCATTCTTAGCTTAGAGGCATAAAGTTTTTCACTTTGAGGAAAGAATCCTTGGGGATCTCAATGACTGAGAACAAATGAATAAACTACCCAGTCAATATGTCAGGCATTGTTGAATTATGCAAGGAAATATTTGATATCAGGGAGATATTCCAACTATACCCTTCAAAATCATTTCTACTGGTTATTTCCTATAAAGCTACCTTCAAGAATATATTGTTAAAGATAATACTTTATAATTCGATGTTGCCAACCCTGTTTTTGTGTGTGTGTTTATTTGCATGTGTTTCTGTGCATATGAACACATGCCAAATGGGTGGGAGGACAGGCAGATCCATTTGTTGTTATTGGATGTGCAGTATATCCTTATACATATACACTACATATACACTTGCCTAGATTCTCTAACAGATTGCTTCCAAATTCATTTCTATCATGGCCTGTGAGTTTAAGTAGAATAGTCCAGGCCTTGGGATTCCAATACTGGATATATCATTTGCTTGCTGAGATCTAATAAATATATTTTGTATTTCTTCACCTTATCTTCCTTAACCCTAAAATGGGAGTAAGTCTTTATATTCCACGCAGTTCTTGAAAACATGTGCTTAAGCATATCACACAGTGCCAGGCAAAGTACGCCCAACAATATCTATTGTCCTTTTGGTGATTGTGATTAAATTGAAATAAGGCCAGAAATGGGATATCAAAAATAGGGGAAAACAATGAGATTTAATAACGTTAACATGTACTGAAACTCAGAATCCCCACCTATAGATATGAACTCTAATGGGCAACTTTGATACATATGCTTAAAGAGTTAAGGACAGTGAAATTCACTGAAACATTTTATAATATAGAAAATTGGAAATAATTTAAATTGTCCATAAATAGAAGAATGGGTAAATAAATTATGATAGGTTAATACTATACAGGCTTTAAAGAGGTCAATTAGATATAAACATTTAATACTCCATAAGATGGCATCCTCCACAAAGAGAAGAAATGAGAAAAGGCAGACAAAAATGTCAATACATAAGAGATTTCAACTATAATTATCTTATTCCTTCAGAAATATGGAACATATACTGAAAAATATTAGAATGTCATATATGAACAGCATTTTATTGACCTTGTTTTTTTTTATTAAATACTGAATTTAGAATACCTTGATAACATATATAATGAGTTTGTGTTTGAAATCTGCTGGTGTCTGTATATGTGCATGCATATGTGTGAAAGACAGACAGAGAAAGGATCACTGATTTGAGAGAGACCTTCTGATTTGGTTTTGATACAAATTTTCTGAGACTTACTTTGCTGTTTCCAAATCAAAGGAAATAAGATAATTGAATAAAGAAACATGATATTTCTAATCAGTCTTCACCTGGATTTAACTTCCTCCTCCTCTTTATTTCCCTAAATCCCAACATTTATTTTTCTAAAAGTTACTGGTAAAAGGGGGGGTTATGGCCCCTAAATTAATTGATTAATTAGTGTGTAATTGATTTATGACTACTTTATTTTTATTTATTCATTGAAATGTTGTCTTAGATTCCTGTGTTTCTGCACATCAGCTAGAAGTTTAGTCTTAACAGTTAAGAATGATAATTATTACCTTATTTGCCTGTGCTTAGAATTATAATTATTTTCATCAGCCTATATAGTATCTCTATTGCTGTGTAGTCTCCAAGATTGTCATTACTTAAAATATCTTCTTTGACTTCTTAAAAGTTTTTACTGGTAGGTGTGGGATGGTTCCCACACATCTGGGCTTTTTTTGAATTTCCATGAATTACATACTCCTTTGTATAGTCAGGCTTGAAAAACACTGAATTAAGGTAATTTCCTCTTACTTATCCTTTATTTTCATAGTGCAATTCTTAGGTAACCATATTAAATATTGCTTCTCTCTTATCTTTTTTTGAGAGAGAGAGAGAATATGACCTCTAGTATTTTACACCCCTCCTCCTGGTTATTTATTTACATAATGCCCTTGCCCTTCATGTATCAGTAAAATAAGCCCCTTCTCCAGGAAACCTTCTCTGAACAACTCACATGAATTAAGAGTCCTGTAGTCCACCCCCCTCATTGCTTTCACACTCAGTTAATATCCTCATTTAGTGCTTGTTTTTCTGAGGATAAAAACTCTATCTATATGTACATACCTATATTGAGATAGGTGACAGATGGATAGCAGATAGATGATAGGTAATGACGATAGATGATAAATGGATACATAGATAGATGATGGACCTCAATTGATGATACATAGACACGGATAAAGATAGTTAATTGTTGGATAGACAGACAATTTTTAGCCAGTGCTGAGTATAGGACTTCATACAGAATACTCAATGAACTTCTGATATAAGAATATGATGCCTCAAAAATCATTTCATTAGCTTTATTGAAGTGCAGATGTCCTCCTGGGTTCTACTAGGCCTACATTTAATGTTCTTGAGCTGTATTTCAATGTGTTTGGCTAACACTCTTCAATTGGTCATTATTCAGGATTGCAGATATTATGAATAGTGAAAACAAAATCACCATCTAAATTCAAAGAAAAGTGGATATCAACTTTCATCATTTAACTTTCCAGAAAACATTTTTGCAATCCAAGGTACATAAACTAACAAGTGGTAGCACAGAACAATGTTTTACCTTGAGATAAACTTTCTGACACCCTCAGAAATGTAGACATAATAAAACTGGAAGTAGTGGCCTTTGCAAATCCTGTGCACTGCACACAAAGACAGATTTCCACTCAGCTACCATCCAATATGAGGGATTTAAAACTACACCACATTTGTTCTTTCTTTCTGTGCATTGCTATTTTGGTGCCACAGATACTTTGTTTCTATCACTCTAATACTTATATTGAATTTTTATATTGAATATAATGAAACTGAAAAGAAACTAACCAACTCAGTAATATTTGCAACATGATTACCACACAAGTCAAATTAAGGCTCAGAAGGCTAAGAAATTTAAAAATAACAAATGTTCAATAAATGTGTTGGAAGCAGCTTAAGTGACCATCAATAAAGGAGTGGATCAAAAAATTATGGTACATTTGCACAATGGAATACTATGCAGCAGGGAGAAACAAGGAGCTCGTACAGTTTGCAACAGCATGAATGGAACTGGAGAACATTAAGCTAAGTGAAATAAGCCAGGCATTGAAAGACAAATACCATATGATCTCACCTATAAGTGGAGACTGATCAGCGAAACAAGCAAGCAAAATACAACCAGAGACATTGAAAAAAAAAAGTACAAACTGACAGTTACCCGAGGGGAGAGGGTGGGGAGTAACAGGGGAAAGAAGGGAAAGGGTCATCAAGTAACATGTATCAAGGATGCATGGACAAAGCCAAAGGGGGTACGATGAAGATGGGATGTGGCAGTGTGGGGATGGGGAAAAGTGGTGGTGGGAAAATAGACACAGCTGTACTTGATGAACAATAAAAAAAGAACAGAAAAAAGGTAGATAATTTTATTTATAATAAATACTAATCAGATGGCATATTTCCCATAATTTGTCAAATAGCAAAAAATGAAGATATTTAATGTGATCAATAGAAAGATGTCTACCAGATTATGTAATAGTTACAATCCTTTTGAAAGGTAATTTGAAAAAATCTTACACTCTTAAAATGTCCATTTTCTACTTTTCCTACGCATGGAGACATATAGGAATGTTTACATAAACAATTATAAAATAAAAACCTTTGAAAATAAAATAAATAAAATAATGAACAAATAAATTATGTGTGGGTACTATAGTTGAGTGAACCATTCTGTAGGAAATAATCATTTATTTGCATGCATTTTATTATATGTGGATACAATATTTATAACATTTTCAAAAAAGATATTTATTTGGTAGCACATGCTCAATATTAACACACACTTACATAAAAATAATATGAGTAATCCTGCATAATGATGTTTTCATTAATGTTTAGTCCCATACCAGAACATGGCCTCCAGAATCCTGACCTGATACAAAGCCATGTATCTGGCATCAGTGACAAGACAATTAAACAACCCACACTTTTAATCTTCATCATTTAAATGAAAAGTTATACTTTGACCTTTCAATGACTTAAAAATGGTCAGAGAAGTTTGTTCTATCCAGAATTTACAAAAAAAAAACCCTTCAATACAGGGTTGAAATGAAGACAGTTGTGTTTACAGAATTGTATGTAGATAAAAAGAGGTCCAGTAATTTTATCCTAAGGCATTTGTTATGATCATCTTATTCATATTACAACACTGCTATCGTAACTGATAACAAAGACATTACTAGGTGATCTTCCTTGATACAATGATACAAATATTTAAATAAAAGTAAAATTCAACCACGATTCAGTTTATAAGGCTATCCACTGTGTACCTTTTAAAAATTTATATAAGGGTCAGGACAGAAGAAACAGTTTCACCACAATGTTACTGGTAAAAAGTGCAGAGGAGAAACAAGAGAGCTGGCTGGGCTGACATGGGTGGCAGCTGAGGTGCTGGAAGAATATTTCAATGGCGAGGGGGTTCCCCCTGAGAAGTGTGAAGTCTAAACCCCAAGCTAAACCCTAGCCTGCGACACCAGAGCCCAAAAAGAACTAGGTAACATCGAGCTGTGAAAAGCAGCAGGGTTTCCCTCTGCCAGGAACAGAAGGTTGGAGTCACAGAGAGCATTTTAAAGAACCAATTTCATTTGCATCCACTTACCCTGGTCTGTGGCAAAAGTGGAAGAGAGTGGACTAGAGACACTTGAGGAGGGATGGCTTTGGGGAGAAAACTGTGGGAGCAGCTATCAGGATCCCAGTGCTGAGTCATCCCCCATACTGCAATAGCCATCTTGCTCAGGCAGATGACTCCTCTCCAAGTAGCATCAGCCTGAGAGGAAGCAATAGCCCTGCCTGCAGGATTACTCTGCCCACCCTGTGGTGCTTAAACCTGACTGCTGATTACAGAGGGGCTAGATTAACAACTAAAGGAGTCAGCCATAGAATGTGGATCGCCAGTAGTCTTGAACAGGCTGCCTAAGGCCATGCTGGCCACCATCTGACATCACCAGAGGTGGATCTAGAAAGAAAAAAACAGAGCAACTGCAAAATAGCATACAAGGCATGGTGGGTAGGGTGACCCTCAGTCAGCCAGCTGGAGGGAAGGACCCAACAAAAAATGACCCAACAACAATCAAAACCTAATTACAATGAGAACCAACATAAATGGTATAAAAAGCATCCCAAGAGCACCATGTTCAGGAGATCAAGGAGACTGCACCACTGAACACCAAAGATCTGCTACCATAGAGGGTCACCCCAGGAAGACAGGGAGTCAAAGCACATCCATCTAAGAAGCAGAAATAAACAAGAGGAGTACCTCAAATGGGCAAAGAAACAAGCCCCAATCAAAAAAAAAGGGGGGGAATCCCCAGAAACAATGCTAAATGAAATAGAGGCAAGTAAACTATCAGACAATGAGTTCAAAGTAATGCTTATAAGGAAGCTCAATGAGCTCAGTGAGAACTACAAAGAATTACAGGGAAGCCACAAAAACTTACTGCAAACTACGTCAGCAACAATAAATAAATAAATGAATGAATGAATGAATGAATGAATAAATAAATAAAAAGATAGATAGATGGATAGATAGATAGATAGATAAGATATAGAAACTATCAATAAAAGCCATAAGGAAATGAAGAATACAATTTCTGAATTGAGGATCACAGTAGAAGGAATTAAAAGCAGTCTAGATGAAGCAAAGGATCAAATCAATGAGCTTGAGGACAAAGTAGAAAAAAGAAAAAAATCTCAGACAGAACAACCAAACAAACAATAAAAAAAGACTCAAAAAGAATGAAGAGGGTTTAAGGGAGCTAGCAGGATAACATCAAACATAGTAATATCCAAATCATAGGAATATCAGAACAAGGAGAAGAGGAGCAAGGAATAGAAGACCTGTCTGAAAAAGTAATGACAGAAAATTTCCTTAACTTGATGAGAGAAAAAGTCATGCAACTCCAGGAAGCACAGTAGGTCCCAATCAAGACAAATCCAAAGAGGATCACTCCAAGAAACATCATAACAAAAATGGCAAAATTTAAAAACAAACAGACAATATTAAAGGCAGCAAGGGAGAAACAGAAACATAAAAGGGAGTCCTGATAAGGCTACTACTAAACAGAAACATGACAAGCCAGAAGGAAAAGGCAAGAAACATTCAAAGTAAGGAAAAGCAAAGGCCTGCAACCAGGATTTCTCTACCCAGCAAGACTCTCATTTAAAATGGAAGGCAAAAAAGGTGTTACCAAGACAAAATAAAGTAAACAAACAAACAAAAAAACACACTGAAAGAATACATCTCCATCAAACCAGCATTGCAAGAGATGCTAAAGGAACCACTTTAAAGATGAGGAAACAGAGAGAGGAGCACAGCTACAAAGGAAATAAATTGGCGATGAATGAGCAACTTCAAGTTGACTCTAAAGTGAAAAAAGGTATTTATATAAGGTATTATATTAAGGCTTATACATGCCTTACATATACATACATACATTAAGGTATGTATGTATATGTTTAATTTTAGATTCTACTCACATCACAAGTTATTAAAAGATAAAATTTCAAGAATTGATGTCATTTGTAATACCATAAAATAGCTCAAGAAATAAATCTAGAAAAGATTGCAAGACATTGACAACAAGAACAGTACAGTAATAATGAAAGAAAATAGAGAAGTACAGAACACCTAAACAGAAGCAATGGCATTTCATGGTAAAGCATAAAAGTCTCAATGAAATAAAATTGTCAGTGTTCCCTAAAATAACCTTTTAATTGTCTCAATCTAAACTAAAATCTAAGTTGTGTATCTTCTTAAATTAAAACTTCAGGTTGATTCTAAAACCTGATATATATATTTATATATGATATATATTTATATAACATATTATATATGTATGTATATATATGTGTGTATATATATACACATACATATAAAATGAAACCTAGACTCTAGTTCGCACTACACATATAAATTATTTTGAGGTAGATTATTGATCTGATAAATGTGATAAAACAAAAAAGCTTTTGAAGATTATATAGGATGATATTATTCTTATAATTTGGGTTAGGCAAAGTTCTTTTAAACAGAACATAAAAAGCCCAAACCATAAAGGAAATAACTGATTGACTGGATTACACAAAAATTAAGACTTTCTGCTCATCAAAACACACTATTAAGGGTATGAGAGTTAAACTTCTGCAGAGAGAACTTCTGAAATTCTAGCAATCGTTAAGAAAATAGCTAATGAAATTTTAAAACAGGGGAAAAGACTTATAAATCACTTAATAAAAGGTCTGTATCAAAATTGCTAGCAAATGTGAAAATGATTAGTTATCACAGAAATGAAAATTATAGTATTGTATGATGCCACTATTAGAATGTCTATGACAGAAAGCAAAAAGCAAAACGGTAATAACCCTTTAAGTCTAAAATTTTCATATAACGCCAGTGGAAGTGTAAACTGGCCCAGTCCTTTGGAAATCCATGTACATTATCCACTAAAGCTAAACATACTGCATGACCCAGCAGTTCCATTGCCAGGCATGCACCCAATGGAATGATGTGTATAGGTTCATGAAAAGATACATATATATGCAAATACTCATAGCTGCAAGGTTTATGTAAATACGAAGTGGAAACAACACTAATGTTTATCAACACCACGGTGGATAAAAACATTTGGGTATAGTCATACAGTTCACTACTATAAACTAATGAAATATATGAACAATTGCTATATCCAACACTATGAACAAAAGAAGTTAGACACAAATAATTCTGCATGACACTATTCACATTAATTTAAAAATACATACAGAACTAATCCATACCTCTAATAATTTGTCTGCTTGATTTATTAATTTCTATTTCTTATGTTAATATTAAATTAGCTTCATTTTTATGAAAATATACTTGATTTTTCTTTTGTATTAAGCTCATATAAAATGATATATTGTTTTAATATGTATAACTTTAGGAGCACACAGTTAATCATTTTGGTTTGGTTTTAATTTTATGCAATCTAAAGTCATTTTTTAATATCTGAGTTTAGCTCATTTATATGAATTGTGATTATATATGTTTAATATAATAAGTTAAGAACTTAACATTTGAGGATAATTACTTAGGGTTTGTGGAGGACATTTGTATCACTATATTATTCTATTTTTGGATCAAAGTGGCAGTAAAAGTGTATCAATCTGTACCCTTGATAGTACATACCTTTTGGAACATATACTATATGTTCAATGAAAAAGTTTATTTAACAATGAATGAAGAAAGGGTGTTCTAATGAGAATTTGAGGATTTAAGTACCCCCCTCCACATATGGCTGAGTGATATGTATAACATTACATTTCTAAATAAAAATATTTACCAACCCATAGTGCAAGCAAAAAAGTAAATAAATAAATAAAGCTAGATTTAAAATTAAAATATGGAAGAGGAAGCATCAAAATTATTAGAAGGAATAAAGGAGAATATATTTATGGCATCAGGGTAAAACACATTCTTCAAGAAGGAGGTAAACAAATCCCCAAAGAAAAAATTGTAGTACAATCTGACTTCATGAAAATACACTTCTTTATAACCACAAAATCCACAACAGATTTTGACTTCAGGTGGTAGACACATGATGCAATATGGACAGAACATGTATCATAGAAATGTACACTTGAAAACTATATAATCTTATTAATCAATGTCACCACAATTAATTTAATAAACACCTACAAAAATTGTAAGCAAAGTTAAAGGAAATGGGGTCAATAAGGAAAATATATTTACACTTATATAATAACGTTTAGATTTTGGGTTGGGGATGTAAAATTGAAGAACAAATTTTAATATTTATTGAAATAGAAAATGACTCAGCAAAAAGAATGTGCACATAGGATTGTGTATATATGTCCTAAATGTTATTTAAAAATATGAATTAAATATAATTAAATATAACATTGTTAAACATAATATATTTAGTATATTGAATATATAACATAATACAATATATTATGTATTTAGTATTATACTATATATTTACTATGGTATATTAAATATATTAAATATAATATAATACAGTAGTACAAATATCAGACAATTGGAAAAGTTAATGATTAGATAGGGCAAGATATTAATACATACTTTCAGTGCAGCATGACATGTCCATAGTGATCATATTTATATAAATTTAAAACTCACATACACTCAAAATGCTAATATCTTAAAGCAATGTTAGGCCTCATTCTTGGAAATACTGTGTGTGTGTGTACAATTTTAAAAATGGATTGGATTCCAGATAGAGGTTGCTTCTGACCAGCGCTGGGATATGAGAGATGGGAATGTGTGGCAGGCCCTTCTGCATGGCATGGGTGCAGCTCCCACTTGGAGATGCACAGGACCCATGGCCACAGATAGGTTCTTTCATGGGTAATCAGATTTGCAATATACTTGGGCTGTTCTTGAGATTTGCTCTTTGCCTAAAACCCCTCACCCTGAAAGTACCTGCAGGCCCAGGGTAACTGCCTGCCTATTCATTTGCTAATGTCCTTCTGTGATGTAATGAGGGGCATGGGCTCCTTTGTTGTAACTAGGATAGGAAGAACCATCTTGGAATGCAAGGGGATGATTATTAGAATAAAGCTCTGTGATAGCTGAGGCCGGGGCTTTCACTCTTCTTGAGAGAAAAGCCTTGTGGTTATCCTTATTCCTCCACCAGACTCGGTAGTCTGTGTGTATGTTCTAATTCATCCATAATGATGCGGACACTGCTGGCCGCTGACTGCTTCAGGAAAGGGGTGGGGGAGAAGAGTGACACAGTGTATGACTCTAAATAGGAATTTACTTTACCTGTAAAAAATATTTATCCTTAAAAATATGAAGCAAATACTAAGAAATTTGAAGTGTTTCTAGTTCTTGATGGAGCATTTTATATTTGATAATTTAATTATTTAATTTTTAGTGAAATTATATGGAAGGTTTTTTTCTAGTGACATAAATAGACAAATTTATGCAGTTGTGAGTGTTGGGAAAGTGCTTTGAAGAAATCGTATGAAAGATCAATTCTAGACCCCGAATAAGGAACATTCACATGTCAGGTTGTAACCAAAGTACAAAGCCCTAGATTGACACCACTGAAGATTTATGTTTATTAGTCACCTATCTTGTATCAGCATTTGAATTGGGAGAGGGGAGAAAGAGGGAAAGGAAGCTCTGTGATGTTTATGTATTTAATATTTCATAAAGTATTTATTGAGAAGGTGCTGGATATTATATGTTCTAGCTTCTATCTGTTCACACTTAAAAGTTTCATTCTGCCTCAACTAAATGTATTGAGTCTCATAATAAGTGCAAATTGTTATGCAGCACAGAGGAAAACATCCATTTGCAGGAAGAGCTCTCATTCCAGAGAGTTCTTGAAAGATGAGGTATATGGTAGGAGCTGAAGGAAACTGCAGAGCCCTAAATGTAAAGAAACAGAATCATAAAAAATTAGGGATATTTGAGTCTTTAAAATCATCTTCTCTTGTTGAAGCAAAGAATGTCCTGTGAGAACCAGGAGAACTGAGGCTGGAAATCAACCTGAGGCATTGCAGCCAAGAGCTCTTTAAACTCTCTCATTTGTTTGGGTGATAAGAACCATCTAAGCCTTTCCACATAGGGGATAATGAAACAAATTACCGTTTTGGAAACAGCATCTAGTCAGTTGGGTAAAGGAAGTTCTCAAAGGAACAGAGACCCGAGAGAGAAAGACAAATTAGACTGCTAAAGAAAAACAGAGACTAATAAGTTAGAGACAGTGTAGATGAAAAGGAGGGGAGAAATAATGAAAAGGGTGTATGTAGTATGGAGAGATTTAATAGCTATTTGTGTATTAGAAGGCAGGAAGAGGGGAAAAGTGACAATGACTGAATTTTCACAGCTTAGAATAAGCACTCCTGAGTCAGCCTGTGATGTGCAGTTGGCAGGTGAAAATAGCAAAACCAATTATGGGTTGTCTTCTACTCATACATTTCAGAAATACTGTAATGAAGTCAGTATCCTTTTTACTTGGGAATCCCATTTGCACTAATAATCATCAAAGTCAGTACTTACTGAGCCAGAAGTTACTATCCTAAAGCACAGTCATTACTGATACACTTTTGAGGAAGAATCTGTTTTTCTTTGACAGCATACTATGAAATAAAAATGTCCATGCAGAAATAGAGATATAGTCCCATAGGAAGACACTGAGAAAGAACACTGATTATTTTACTGAATTGTCTAGTTCAAATGCTCTCTTAATACATGTACACAAAGTCAAACACACACAGTCATTTTCTCTACCCTTAGAGTGTCGTCATAGGAAAATAGTCCATGGTCATTCCAGTAGCAATCATTTCAACAACGAAGTTTGCTTGGTTTGCTTGTTTTCTTTTGTTTTTGCTGTTTTTTTTTTTAATTAAAAAGGGAAACCTAATTACTTTGACAATCAGAAGCATGATTTTATAGAGTTTAACTTTGGAAACTCAGAATAGGTACTAGACACTGAATCATTAATTTGGGGAAGTCAGAAGATCTCACTGAGTATTTGCCAGTCATTTGCTTGTGTCTAGAATTTGATTACTTCTGGAGAGAGAAGATGGTGGGGATATAGGTGTGAGCTGAGCCTACTTGCTTGGCACCCAGCTGGGACACTTAGCCAGTCTTATGACAAGCAAAGTGAACAGCACACAGAATCTCAGCTGATGTGTAGTTTGGAAGCCAGAGTACGCAGAGGACACTTCAAAGCAGGTGGTAAGGAGGTTTTATAGGCCCATGGGGAAGGTCCCCAGACATGGTGCCAGAAACCAAGGCTGCCGCAGGGACAATATTGGAGGAAAGCTGGGTCAGTGATAGTAGCTTAGCTGCTCCATCCCCTCCCATGGCAGGGAAGTTCCAGATCCACATGAGAGAACTTTACACATAAAGTTACTGGGGGTAAAAAAGGCAGCAAGGGATACACAGATGGTGGAGAACTGCAGCTGGGACAGTGCTGGGTGGCTGTGGCTGTGGCCACAGGCTGGGACAGTACCAGAGAAAATGGGAGAGCCCAGTGAAACCTGGAGCTGGGAGAGGAGATGGGCCATGACTGGCTGTGACCCAGATAGACTCTGGACTGGTCAGAGAGCTGGTCTGTGTGGAAAGTCCTGTACCTGTGAGGAACAGCAGGGTGCACCCAAGGACATTGTCTGCACAGTGACCTCGAGTGCACAGAGTCCTGGAGGGCTCAGTGGCTGGGCCAGTGAAGAGGGATGAGTGGGGGCAGGATTCACTCCCACTCACTGCAACTCAAAGACTGATGAAAGGGGTGCAAAACCAGGTGGCTTATCTGCGCCAGACTGGCACAAGTGCCCAAATTGAACAGTGAGGGCCACATAGGGCTCTGAGGGCATGAGCCGGAAACTGGGCCTTGTGATTATTGTAGCCCAGACTGAGCCCCCTTCCTTGTGGAACCACAGCAAAGGAAAACATGGAGCCCAGCACCCATCTACCTGCAGGAGCCTAGAAGACCTCTAAAACCAGCTGGACAGTCTTAACAATCAGCAAGATGCTCCCCAGCCCCATCCTGCAAGAGTAAGGCAATAAGACCTGGAGCTGAGAGAAAACCAGAGTCAGATTCAGAAAGAAGTCAGAAGGTGATCACCAACAGCTGAGATAAATTTTCACTTTGCTCTTTATCAGAACTTGCATGTTTTATTGTTTTAAATTTCTTTCCTTCTTTTTGTTTATTTAGGTCTTTTTAGTTTGTTTTCATCATTTATTTCTTATTCTCCCTTTCATATTGCATTCTAATTTTTCTTCTTTCACTTCACTTGTGTTCCATATAACGCACTGCTCTTGGTTTTTTATTTTTAATTCTTTTTATTCAGGTTATATGTTTTTCATCACATTATCTTTATTCCAAATGCCAGGCAGCACCCTTCTCTGGTCTTAATCCTTTTAGCCAACTTCCTGAGCTTTAAGTACTGTTGTGAACTTTATATTTTCTCACACTATAACACTTTTCTATCCCTGACTCTCATTATTTCTCTTCCATCTAACTTTACATAAGTGCTCTTCTTTCTTAAGTCAGCTCACATTCTTTTTTCCCCTCTGATAAGACTTGTTTCTTTTCTAGCTTTTATAAACAGTAGCTAGTTGGGTGAAATACCAGTTATTGCTGTACTTCTCCAAAGGAAATGCTATTTGTTCACTATTTGTTTGTACTTTATATCCCATAGAATTATCACCCCTGTCTTTCTCCCTTTTGCCTTCCCCCTACCCCTCATCAGTTGAGTGAGGAATTTTATTTCATTGTTTTCACTCTCCCTCCCCCACGCAGCCTGGCTTTTACTTTTTACTCCTATTAGTTTGCCTCCATCATCCTCTCAAAATCATATTTATTTACTGTAAACATCTCATATTCACTTTTGCCTTTCAGCAATATTCTAATTCCTGTTCCAACTTTATTAAACTTCATTCAGCTGTCAGTGCTATTGACCCTGCTATGGTTTTTCTGCTCTTTTGCTCTCACTGGTCCAGTACCTTCTCAATTTTCAAACTTCAAACCTCATACTATAGTCTTCCTTTTCTTACCTTATTGTGCCCATTGCCCTTTCCAGTTTTACTTATATTTTAAATTTTGTTCTCTCCCATTCTTCACCTCCATTCTATCCAAAATCTTATCAATTATTCCCCCACCTTCCACTATTTTCAAATAATTTTTTTTTGCAAAAGAGTAATTGTGGCATTCTGTGGAGGGTCTTTGCTGGCTCAGCAGCTGGAAGTGGGAAGAGGAAGGAGTGGAGCACTATTTGCTTCCACTCAGGTGCAAGGAAACAAATACAACTAGACCACCAACTTACACCATACACCAAAATAAACTGAATATGGATAAAAGACTTAAACATAAGTCACAGTATCATAAAACTCCTAGAGAAAAACATATGTAGCAAAATTTCAGATATCCTTCCAGCAGTGTTTTCACCAATGCATCATCTTAGGTCTGGGAAATGAATTGAAAATAAACAAATGGGAATACATCAAATTAAACAGCTTCTCCATGGCTAAAGAAATTATCATCAAGATGAAAAGGAGCCAGATGTATGGAAAAACATATTTGCCGACAATGACTCAGACAAGTGTTTGTTCTAAAAAATATGTAAAGAACTCATACAACTCAATGCCCAGAATAGGAACAGTCCAATTTAAAAATGGGCAAAAGACTTCAATAGACACTTCTCCAAGGAGAATATACAGAGGGCACAGAGACATGTGAAAGGATGCCCAGTATCAGTAGCCATCAGAGAGATGCAAATTAAAACCACAGTGAGATACCACTTCCCACCAGCCAGAATGACCATCATTAACAAATCAACAAACAAGTGTTGGCAAGGATGCAGAGAAAAGGGAACCCTAGTTCATTGTTGGTGGGAATGCAGACTGGTGCAGCCACTGTGGAAAATAGTCTGGAATTTCTTCAAAAAACTGTAGATTGAACTGCCTTTTGACCCAGCAACGCCATTGCTGAAAATTTACCCTAAGAATCCTGAAACACAAATTCAGAAAAACCTATGTACTCCAACATTCATACCAGTGTTATTTACAGTAGCCAAGTGCTGGAAACTGCCTAACTGCCCATCAACAAATGAGTGAGTAAAAAATTTGTGGTACATTTACACAATGGAATTCTACACAGCAGAGAGAAAAAAGGAACTCCTACCCATTGCATCACCATGGATGGAACTGGAGAACAATATGCTCAGTGAAATAAGCCAGACAGTGAAAGGCAAATGCTATATGATGTCACCTGTAAATGGAACGTGATCAACAAAACAAATGAATTAGACAAATACAACTAGAGGCATGGAAACAAGGAAGAGACAGTGACCTAGAGGGGAAAGCTGGAGGTATAAGGGAGGAAAGAAAGGGGAAGAGTCTAGTTAAAACTAAATATAAATGTTCCGTGAACATGGATGACAACATGGTGTGGATTGACCCTTGGAGTCGCAGATGGGCAGAGCAGGGGAGAGAAATAGGCGAAAATTGGGAAAACTAATAATATCACAGTAAAATAATTAAATAAAGCATTTAAAGTTGAAAAAATAAAAATTTATATAAGGTTCAAATATATTTCATTTTTTTTCCCTGAAGTGTAAGTTTGAGAGAAATATTAAAAATATGTAATTATATTCAATCATGTTATATGATTTTCTTTCTCCTCACAAGATATAATTGGTAACACACTTGCTATTTGAAAATTCATTCAGCAGTGAACAACCTGAAGCTCTAACAAGCTGCTGACCTGTGCTGGCTTCTCTTGCATTTTTATGAGATGATGTAACTCAGTCTTCCCACTGAAGTGTGCAGAGCTCTTGGCACCATCTTTGGTATTAATTTTTTCAATCCATAGTAATCTGTGTTTATAAAATGCTGGAATATGTCAGAGTGAACATTTAACTATTATTGTTGCCATTGACAGCAAGTATTTATTGCTGAAAATGTCCCAGGCAGGAATGTGAGCCTGAGGGGTTTATTTTAAATAAAGGAGAAGTTGAAATGAAGTAACCAGTCCAGCTAATGACAATTAAGTGCTACCATTCGAGTACTGCATTTATCCCTCAGACTGATAAAGATATTAGTACAGTTGGATTTCTTTTTTCCCCCTACATTCACAAGGATTCATTTTTTACCTGGTCAGGATCCTGCCTAAGGGTGTGTTCGGCAAGTACTTGGCTCATCTGCTGGGGCAAGATGAAGGGGGGGCAAGGAATTGGTCATTTCTGAATAAAGCAAGAGAGGACAGAACATGAAATTGACTATCAAGGACCAATGACCCCTACATAAAGACAGAAAGAAAATAATATTTTGAATAGTGAGAAAATGAGGAGATTTTCTCTGAATTTCCATATAACAAAATAGTTTCCATAAATGTCTTCATTGTGCATCAACTGTATGTGTATAAAATATGTGTAGTGCTCATGGGTTGAAACATGTAATACCTGCCGCGTGTGCATAAATGTGTATGCACATGTGTAGAAACATAGGGAAATACAAAAGAGAGAGAATGTTTACAGAAGCTTGTATGAATAAATATATTTCCATTAGTAAAATCATTTAGGTTTCTGAAAAGTGCAATTGTGTTTTTATACCACTAAAATAGGACTGCTGATCAAATTTCCCAATATGGATATAGAAATGTTTCAAGATGACTATTTCTCATGCTTGACAATTCACTGAGATCCTGAGAACAATATTTAGGAGGGATTTTTGTGGGATGTATACAAACACCTCACTGGGATGAGAAGCGGAAATTGTGTGTCTAAATGGAGTGTGTTTCCTGTGATACTGCATTGATTGTCAACCCATGGGGAAGGCCAAAACCAGCACTGGACACAGATGTACATGAGGGAAAAAAAGTGAAACAGAGAAAACAATACAAAGGAAGGAAAGGAGAGATAGTCTCTCCTCATCTTCACTCTCACAAATCCAGGACAAGATAGAATCTAGCAAAATTTAATTAAGTGTTCTGTAATTTATGTGGCAATCCTACTCTCAGAGTAAGCCAGCTATCTACTGCTTCTCTCT
>PVKU01008528.1:0-72714 GCA_004027475.1 Anoura caudifer
AAATAGACAGGGGGAGGGCAAGAATAGTGTGGGAAATGTAGAAGCTAAAGAACTTATGACACATGGGCATGAACTAAAGGGGGGAATGTGGGTGGGAGGGGGTGTGCAGGGTGGAGGGTAATGAAGGGGGGAAATGGGACAACTGTAATAGCATAATCAATAAAATATAATTTAAAAAAAAGTATGTACATTTTAAAGGTTTAGATATAAATTGCTAAAAGTTGTTGTAGTTTATACTTCCTTCAGCATGGTTTAATATTGTCCAGCATCCAATAATTGGCATAATTATTTTTTTCTAATCTTTGCAAAATTTATAACTAAAAATAATTGCCTCTCATTGTAGGTTTACTTAGTAGGGTTGGACCTTTCAAAAAAGATTTTATTTATTTTATTTTTAGAGAGAGAGTAAGGGAGAGAGGAAGAGAAACATGGATGAGAAACAATGATCAGTTGCCTCTTGTTCATTCCCCGACCAGGAACTAAACCTGCAAGCCAGGCATGTGCCCTGACTGGGAATTGAACTGGCGATGTTTCACTTTGTGGGACCATGCTCAAACCCGGTGAGCCATACCAGTCAGGGCTAGTATGGTTGGACTTTCAAAATAAATATACTATCCATTTTTTCCCCAGAATTCTCTGTTTACATCCTTTGACTATATTTCTATGGTCTTATTTATTTGAAAGAATTCTCTGCAAGAAGTAGCAACCAAAATTCTTTGCTTATTACATATGCCCTGGATTTTTTCTGCTTTATTTCAGATTTCATATTTCAAACTCCTTTTCCAAACTAGCAAACTTTGATACTTTATTTGTCCCCTTGAGGAAGCAGAACTTAGGAGAAGCCACTATCACAGACCGAGTTCATTAGGCACCTTTGTTGGACTTAATTTATTATTTTCATTTCATGTCCACTCTTCTGTTTTCTTTTCCCTCTCCTTTACTTTTAGTAAGACTTATTTCCTCTGAGACAATGGCTCTGTTTCACTCATGCCACAGAGGGCATGATGGATATGTATGAAATATTTGTAGAGAGGAAACTAACATTCTTTAGTGCCTGCCATACACCAGGGCCTGTGCTAGACACTTGACTATATTAATTTGTGTTATCCTTAAAAGAACCTTCATGAAGTATGTAGTGTTTTCTTCATGTTGTAAGCTGAAGATCATTCAAATTATGTGTCCTTGCTTTCTGACTTCCTTTTGGCTTTCTTGATTTTACTCCCATCCTGCTCCTTTTTGCAGTCTTCTCCATGTTTGTTATGGTGATTCCATCCTTCCAGCTGCTCAGGTCTTCAAAACCTCAGTTACCCATGTTTTCTTTCTTTCGTCCTCCACATCCAATCTGTTCAGATTCCCTGCCAGCTCCTCACCTCCACTCCATCTACTCGGTCCAAGTCACCATCCTCTTGCTCCTGAATTATTTCAATAGCTTTCTAATTCGTCTGTGTCAGCCCTTACCTCCTAGCTGGCTATTCTCAACCCAGCATCAAAGTGATGCTGTTGCAATGCGTGGGACGATGTCACTTTTTTGCCCCAAACCTTCCAATGACTCTCAACTCAGAGTAAAATCCTCTGATACTGGATGAGTCACCCGCATCTGACTTCTCCGACTGCATCTTCTCCACTCTCACAGCCTCAGGGTCTGTACCCACTTTGTGCCTCACAAGTTGTCTGCGCAGATATCTTACTGCTTAATCTCCTTCAGCCTTTGCTCAAATGTCACGTCCTTCAGAGGCTTTCCTTGATCACCTTATTCGAAAGAGATCCCTGTCATCTTCCTCATGTTCCTCCCCCACCCATTTAATTTTCCTCTATAGCATTTTTGCTATATGGCTGCCCACATGTTTTCCTGTTTATTTATCATCTGTTTCTCCTACCTGGAAGGTGAGCTCTAGGAAGGCTAAGATTTTTGTTTTTGTCTTCTGCTGTGTCCCCAACTGCTAGAAGAATGCCTGGCATGCATAAAGCACTCAAATAAATAAATATTGGTTGAATAAATGAATGATTCTAACACATTCCAATTGTCAGGGCAGGCCAGGGTGACCTGCTGTGCACAACTTCCTGGCTTCTGCTTTCATTTCTATCTCCCTCGTCTTCCCCAGCTTTGCCCTATGAGCCGCTTGTCTGCACTTGTAGGTGAAAGGCTGGTGAGTCCTGAGAGGCACTGGCAGCAAGCGCACCCCGTGTCTCTGCTGCCAGGCACAAGCGCACCAGGGTGGTAGCCTTAGAAGGGAGCGTGAAGTTTGCATCATTGCATCGCCATGGTTGCAAGAGGGAATTTGAAGCTATTTACACCTAATTTTGGTTATCCCTGGATGCCATTCATGGAGAATGAAGGGAGAAAGACTCTTTTCTCCAAAGGAGAATTTGGTGGGGCGCCAGCAGGGTGCTGCTGCGGTGGAGAAAGCTCCACATCCGCCTTTGCCAGCGTGGTGTGACCCAACCTGCCCAGATTGTGGCTCACCTCAAGTTTCAGCCACACCAACCACAGGGCTCTGAAAATGCCAGCACGGCCTCTAACCAAGAATCTGGTTCCTCCTCCTGGATTTAATGTCCAGAAAGCAGAGCGTCGACTTCGCTGCCCCAGCATGCAGGGGGAGTGGGAGACAGAGGAAAGGGGAGTGGAGGGGCGCTGCCAGGGTGGCAGTGGGCACTGCTCCGCGTCTGATGCTGGGCGGCCGGCAAACTCGGGGCCAGGCCGTCCCAGGTCTGGGCTCTGGGAAGGATATTGAGACAAGGAGCAGTGCCAAAGGCCACCGCCACCAGCCGCGCGGTAAGGAAATAATTTCCTAGCCTGTTCATCTGCCGGGGAGTCCTGAGCTGGGAAAGTTTCCTTTTAGTTGCAGAACAGCCCAAATTAAAGAGCACTCACTTTAGGGGTGCTCGTGAACCGTGTGACACGCACACACGTACACTCACAAACAGCTCTAATAACACCGATGCTGCCCCTTAAGAAAAGAACCCTAACACCCGGCCCCCTCTCCTCCCGGCAGGAACGTCTGGAGATTTAGGCTCGCCCTGCCCACTTACGGGGAATTTGCCAGTAGAATAACAGGGGAACATTTCCATCACTTGACTCAGCTCTCTTGGGACTTTATTAACATTTTAAAATTCAAACCACGGGGGACGAGGGAGATGGGGAAGAAATTGGAGTGCGTGTGTGTGGGGGGAGGGAGCCAGTGGCTGCGGTCAAACCTTTGGGAAGTGAGAAACTGCAAGCGTCCGTGGTGTGAGGAGTTGTCTGACTTCCTCCACTTCCCAGGTTTATTTTCCTGTGGGCGGTGTGTGTGTGTGGAGTGTGGATCCCGCGAGGGGCAAGCCCCCAAGGGCGAGTTGCCCTCCATTCCGCAGAGGTGTAGGTTTCAGTGGAAACTTTCTGCTAGAGGCCCCTCCTCCTTCACCTTGGAAACTGGCACCTGGCGCAGCGTGTCCTGGGTGCAGGGGCGGGGCCAGGGCGGCAGCTTTGCTCCCAGTCCGGAGTGGCAGGTTGGTCCCCGCCCTGGTCCGGTCCCGCCCTCCCCAAGTGTGTGGAGCGGAGGGGAGGGGAGAGGGCGGGAGCGAATCTGGGACCCACGAGGCTCAGCCACCCGCTGGTGATCCTTCGAAAAGAAAAGTTGCCCTCAGACCTCCTCCAGCTTGGTACTTCCTTCCCCTGGCCCTGCTGTTGAGGTGGAGTCGGGCGGGGAGGAGCTGGGCAGAGACCTGCAAGGTCTCCGGTGACCAGCCGGCTCCCCTACCTCGGTACTCAGCACAGGTGGCACCCCGGGGCTGCGTCCTCAGGTCCAGGCACAAACTTTCTGGATTGTCCCGGGACATTTGTCGGACAAGTCCCACACCAGCGGGTAAGAGGAGCCACGGCCAGGGAGACAGGTACGTGGCATGCTGCTGTGAGATTTGCACTTGAGGGATTTTTTTTTTTTTTTTTTTTTTTTTTACATTTTAGGGGGTTAAGGGAGGAGGAGCAGAAGTGTCCCACCTTTTCTGCACCCCCTCCCCCAGCTGGGCAGGAGGAACAGGTTTGGGGTGGGGGTGGGGTGGAGGACCCAGTGGGAATATCCCAAACCAGATCGCTGGTACGCCAGGTCGCAGCCGGCAGGAGGTGGCTCCCAGGGCTGTGGGACTGGGTGTTACTCAGTGATAACCCCGGGGGAGAGAGAGCGAGCCAGCTCGTTTTGACGGAGAAAGATGTCATAAGGGCTCTTCACCCCTTTTCTTGGTCCCTGGGGTCAGAGAGCTGGGTCCTGCGGGAGGAACAGGGATCGGGGCTCAGCTTTCCTCTCTAAACCTCGTTTACACAAGAGACAGAGGCGGCGCCACTTTGAGGTTTGCAGCACTTTATCGTTGTAAGGACTTTCTTGTTTGGTGGCTGTTGCTCAATTTCAAAAGTTCTCAAGTGAAACCGCGTTGGTTCGGTTGTGATGGTTGTTGCCGATGGTGTGTTTGTGTGTGTCCCGCTTCGACCTCGACAAAGCTCCCTTGTTAACCCCGCTTCTGCTAGAGAGAGGAACTAGCTGCTGTTCTATTTCAAGCGCTGCCAGAGCGAGGTGTTGGTGGCAGCAGTGGCAGCTGGGTTTGCTAGGGGCTTGGGGAATCACAGGAGCAGACCTGATGAATGAGCCCAGCTCTGGCCCACCCACCTGGATCCATC
Source organism: Anoura caudifer (assembly GCA_004027475.1). Classification (NCBI taxonomy): domain Eukaryota; kingdom Metazoa; phylum Chordata; class Mammalia; order Chiroptera; family Phyllostomidae; genus Anoura; species Anoura caudifer. The sequence goes on from PVKU01008528.1 coordinate 4,649, forward strand.
CATTCTTCGCTGATCCCGCCTCCACCATTCAGCAGGTGCCTCAGTCGTCCTGGGAAGGGGAAATTGCACCTGGGGGGAAGGAGCCCCAGACAGCAGAGAGGCAGCTCTGAGGAGTAGTAGTAAACAACGCACACCAATTGTTGCTTCCCTAAAAACTGGCACTACTCCCTCACTTCTCGGAAAGGGTCCTGGTATCAAATTCATCTCGTTAGGAAGTCAGGTGCTCTCTGCTACTAATGATAGCAGCCCTGATGAAATTATGTAGGTCGCTGAAAAGTATTTCCTGTTTAATCACCTTTATGCCATTGGTTAATGAGGGAAAAGATTTCCTCTCATTAATTAGTGTATCTTGCCTGCTTGGCAGGGTCACCTGCTTGACCCTCAGGTTTATTGTGTACCTGGAACTAGACAGGATGTGATCCCCAAAGCTGCCCAAGCCTGGTGAACTACAGCTGAAGTCCCCATTTGGAGAACTTCGGTGGTCTTCTCCGGACAAAAATGAGTAAAGGCTGGTTTCTTTTAGTTCTAGTCTAATCCCTTACTGCAGAGCTCGTAAGGATTGTGTCCATGCTTGTCTAGAAATAAATTAAATTTGGGGTCTGCTTTGTCATTCATCCTGTAGCTTTTGGAACAGGATTAAGCTGTGTGGGGCGGGTAGAAAAGGCAAGAGAAACCAAGAGTCAGTGAACTAGATTCAGAGGAAATTTAGAATAGCCTAATAATTTAGGCTCAACTGCCTCACTAGCTTCTTCCTTCCCTCTGCATGGAGACTCTGTAGGTTGTACGGCTTTTCATGCAGGCCTTTGAAGGCCAGAAATGAAAGGACTGCTTTACTACGGAGTCAGAGTAATGTATTGCTGGACAGTTCTTCAGGATAACCTCCCAAGTTTGGTTCAAAACACTTTCTCGCCAGAGTTTTTTCTGCCGTAATAGGAAGTCAGTGGATAATACCTACAAGTTGAGAAGCAAGTATATGAATAAATTATTCAGACATGTAGAGGTACATATGAGGAGAGACAAATGAGAGTTGCTTAAGGAGTGACTTTTGAAACAGTTTCTGTATTACTTTTAAAGAGAAAATTTGATAAGAAAGCTTCCTCTCTCTCCAAATATAAAACAAAATTGTTCTCTTGGATCCCTCCTCAGATGCTTGATCTTTATTCTGTGTACATTTGTCTCATAGGGCAACACATTGGCCCTTTAAAGAACTAGACCCTCGGATTCTGACCTTGGAACACAATTTACATCTGCTTCACTCTTGCTCTCAGCTACTTCCAGCTCTTGGTTTTCAGTCTTGGTGGGGGAACAGGGCTCAACAGGGACTTCATTATGGAGACCTCTTAGTAAAGACCATGACAGAAAATGACATTTCTGTAGTGCTTTATGAATAACAATGTGCTGTGATTTAATTATTTTGTAGTGGGTTGCTATTCTATTCCAACTACACGAGAGGAAGATAAGCAACATTGAGGTGTGTGCTTGGCTCCTGTGTGTGGTAGACTCAAACCTAAATTCAGGATTCCCGATTTAGATGAGGCCATGTTTTAAATTTTTTCCCTGCTACCTCTTGTGAAGTGTTTGGATGTGCAAAGGGATCTTATTTCTTATTAAGCAGACGGTCTATAGTTGGAGACAGGACTACATACATCTGTATGCGTATGTAATATTTGTATTCTTTGCCTGTCCACAGTGTGGCTATACCTAGGGAGATGGGTGAGTTGGATGAGTAAATGCCCCCAATAAATTGAATAAAGAACTTTGGTAATGTCTAAAATAAAAAAAAAATCAGGACATTAGGAATGTGAGTGTGTGATTTACAGATATGGAAGTAGTTACTGGAAGGAACATTTTGAAAGTTGAAGGAGCATCTTTTGGGGAGCAGGACTCAGGATTAGGGGAAGCCAGGCAGGAGTCTACTGTTTTTGGCTAGTACCTTATAACTTTATACCTTATAGTTTATATTATGTACATGCATATTTTTTTAAAATATCTTTTGGCAAGGACAGAGTAAAGGTTTGTTTTTAGAATTTTAGAGATGAAGAGATTAGAGATTGCTTATTCCCAGTTCTTTCATTTTGCAGGTGAGGAACTTGAGGTATAGGAGTTGAAACGTTTTATGAAGGCCACATGGCTGGAGAAACAAACCCTTCCCAGCCCAAGTTCACAGCCCTCCCCAGGCAGGTGGAAATTTTGCCCAGGCTTGTAATTCCTCAATTACCTTTCTAGGCAATTTTCACTTCTCCTATCTAGTTTTTACAATGTTTGAATAGGTTATGGGACTGTGGATTCAAAAGTGGTTTCTGTAATTACTCATACTTCCATGATGAAAATGCTTCAATTATCTTTAGTCAGCAGACAAAATTTTTGGTTAATTCTGTAATAACTTTTAATTATTACACCTAGGCCGTTTGTGTGCAACTTTTTAGGAATTTACAGTGTTGCTCAGTTAAATTTGATAAATACTGGAATTTGGGCTAAACTTTTATCCTGAGAAGCTGTGACTAGCAGAAGATGCTAGGGGAGATTTTCCAATACCTCTGTGTTAGTTGCTTCATTTTGAAGTTCTGAGAATAAGGATATAGCTGTCTTCCAAAAGACAGGTACAGACAGATGACATTTTAGAGCTATTACATTGAAGTGTTAACACCCTAAGTTTTCCTTTTCTTTATACATAAGGTTCTCTCCTACTTCCACTCAACTTATATCACCAACTTAACACTTTCTTTTTTTCTGATTATACACGCAGTCTGTATTATTTAACATTCAAACTTTCCAAAATGTATAATTTTGAAAATAATAGCACACTGTAATCTTATATTCTTATAAACTGCTATAAATAGGTATATGCTTTTCTCCCAAAATTTCTCTCCATGTTAAAATATATTTACTGTTTTTGTGATTATTAATAACCACTGGGGCAACTCTAAACTACTTTCAACTTGGCTTCTGTTTTTAACCTAATGTATCTTGAAAATGTTTCCATCACCATACGCATGGGGCATTCTGGCTGTGTGTATTGCATCACAGGTCATTTAAACAATTTCCTACTGTTAGAAATTTGGGTTGCTTCCCGTGTTTCAATACCAAGAACAGTGCTTTAAAGAATGTCCTTAAAGTACACTTGTGTGACTGTTTTCTGTGGGAAAATTTTGTGAAAGAGTCAGGGATATGAAAATATTAAATTTTTCTAATTTATACTTCCTCTAATAGAATAGTGTACCTTCAATGAAAATTATATTAATACCTTTTTTCCTGAATGTATAAAACTAAAGATGGAAATTATTAATATATGACCAGACATTGAAACAGGAGGTCATAGGAGCAAAAGACTGCGCTCTCTCCTCATTTCCTCATATTTCAGGTTCTTTTCAGTTTAAGTTTTTTCCCCAAGAGAAGATAGTAATTGATAACAGCTATAAAAATACTCTGCAGTTGTTGGCAAGCTGCTAATTAGCTTTTATGGAGCATAAGGGTTTTTTTAAAACATTTTCTTAGCATTCTAGGACATGCCATTAAGGAGTTCAGAGAATCCACTAAGCTTTGCAGAATGCAGAATGAGTATATTTTAGCTCCTCTTCTTGTATTTTTAAAATTTACTTCTGTTGAAATATTAGTAATGGGTAAATTTTAAGATCTTTAGGCTTTTAGAAAGTGCCAGGAACTGATTTCACTCTTCTGTGTGTGGAAAGTGTAAAGTAAGATATTTTGGCTAAATTTCATGACTCTGGCTCATTGAAGGAGAACACTACAGGAATTCCTGTGGCAAGTTTTTGTTGACCATCTTAGAGAGTTGGTTAATATTTTCATTGAGTCTAAGCTTTGTTCATAACCATTCAATTAAAGGATTATGTTTCATTCTTCAAAATTTGTGTCTTCAGTTTTGTTTGTGTTCAAGGAACTTGTAGTTGAAGCTTATTCATTAGGTTGATTTTCTTTGTAATATATCAGAATGAGTATAGAAAAAATATAAATCTATATATACATGTTTATTCTTGCATAACTGTATAGTGATATAAGCTATAATTTGAAAATGTGATCTTCAGTAGGTCATTTAGCATGAATAATTCATGCATCCTCAAAATGATGTTATGTCTGTCCATATTTATTTTATTAGAAAAAATATTTTTGATATTTTTGTATGATAAATTTTCTTAAATAATTTCTTAGTATGGGGTAAACTTTATAGTTTCATATACTCATTTTGATCTTTTTATGGGAAGATACAGCAGTCTAATATATTGTTCTTGATTATTGACTATTCTCTAATATGAAGTCACTATTTTATAAGTTGAATATTTTAAATCTCTCAACATGACATGTATATGTTACAAAATGTTTACATTTTTGCTGATTTTAAGTAAGATGTAGTAGTTTGGACACATGAAAAATCTGATAATGGGACCTTCGTTGACCTCGATTTGCCTCATGAAACACCAGACTACCTGCTGTTTACCTGAGTTGTATTAAAAACTTAATAATCAGCTGAAGTTTGACCTTTTCTGAATTTCCTCCTTGCTCTTCTCCACCGTGTTACAGTGCAGGACCTTGCAGGTGAAAACTAGACCCAGGAGTTGCTATTGGTGAATCAGCTTGTAACTTGTGTTAAAGTGTCTGTATACCGATTTTGTTGCTGCTTTCCTTAGTTTTCTAAGTAATCCTGCCTCTTGGTCATATTTTAGGGTTGGTTTGTCACTGAGGAGTGGTCTCTCCTTCACAGTGAGTCACATAACTGGTGGGTTTGATGAGGCTTCCTGACTCAAGTTGGACTGACTCAACCTACTGTCCTCTGAGCTCCTTCCTGTCAGTATAGGCAAGCCAGGAGCAAACTCCCAACTTGTCTTCAGATAATTTCTGAATCTGCCTTCTCATTGCTGACTTTTGTAATCCTAGGCTTGCTCTTCCAGTTCCTGCTGGATAGGGTTACATTTGGATCGTGACGTAAAATCAAATAGAATGGCAAGAGTAACTCTGCATCTTAATCATCTAGCAGAGAACCTTTATATTGAATAGAATTCCTATACATATTTGTTGATGATCTGCCTCTTATTACTACATCGGCAATTATAATTTTTTAATTCTTATTTCTGGACCCAGTTTTTCCTTTTTTAGTCCATTCCATGCCATAGGCAGTTTGATTTTATAAAGCACAGCTCTGGCCATGTTGCTGATCACGGTCCTGTTGCCCACTGGGTAATGACTCAACTCAAGGTGTGATGGTTTATTTTATGGGCCAACCTGACTGGGCCTTAGGGTACCCAGATATTTGGTCAGCATTATTCTGGGTGTGTCTGTGAGGGTGTTTCTAAATGGCATTAACATTTGAATCTGTTGACTTAATAAAGCAGATTGCCTTTCCCATTGTGGGTGGTTTTCATCCAATCTGTTGAAGACCTGAATTGAACAAAAAGGAGGAGGAAGGGAGAATTCACTCTCTTTGCCGGACTGTGTTTGAGCTAGGACATCGATCTTCTCTGCCTTCTTTGGACTCAAACTTGGACTTGAGCTTGATACCATAGGCTGATACCAGCCTATACCATAGGCTGTCTTGCTTCTCTCCTTGCTAACTGCAGATGTTGGGACTTCTCAGCCTTCATAATTGCATGAGCCAATTCCTTATACTAAATCAGCCTCTATGTCCCTGTCTCTCCTTTATGTGTCTATCTCCCATTGGTTCTGTTTCTCTGGAGAACTCTGACTAATCTGAGAGGCATCTATTATATGCTGCCCTGTGCAGATCTCTGATCCTCATTCCTGAGCCACACCCTTCCTGTTCCTTTTTCTCCATTTCTCCTGGGACTAATCCGTCTTCTTTCCAGTTATTTCAGCAATGTGCACTCTTCAAAGCCTAGTGCAGAGGCTGTGTCCTCCCCTAAGCCTTTCATGGCTGCCTTTACCTGTGGTAATTTCCTGGTATCTGAATCTCCGTACTGAAATTTTAGGAACTTAGTCATTTTCTGACTTCTAGTGTTATCTTTTATGCATTTGTCCTTGTTTCCAACTAGATTATAAACTCCTTTAGGGGCCAGCCCAGGCTCTATACTGCCAAATCCTCTACTGCTCTTCGTGTTGCCTTACACTTAGTAGGTGGCCAGTGAATATTCACTGGTATGTATACATTTTAAAGCACTAAGATCTACCTAGGAAAGGAAAGGTAAGTGTGCTATTGAGCCCATGGAAGCAATGTCTAATTTATTTCCCACAGGGCCTAGAACTCTTTATCAATGCAGGACTCTAGAGAGACTGCTGGTTGTTTGGGGTTGTTACTAGAAATGAAACCTATATATCATCCCTGACCTAGAGCCAACTTTTCCTAAGGGAAAAAATTGAGTCATATTTTAAGTCCTGTTGAATTAGCCCTTTCCTGAGGTACTGGTTTGCAACTATTTTTGCTGTTATCAGCTTTGCTCTTATCTCTTCTAATTCCTTCTCTTGGCCTCTGGCTAAGTCTTTTCATATCTTCCTCTGTAAATATGCTATGCAGCATATTTGTGTCAATAATTTTGAACAAGGGTGAAGGGGAAGTGATATGGAAAATGAGCTATACATAGGCAATTTGAATTTGCCAAATTTTATGCAAATTTTATTTAAGCGCAGTATGATTTTTCCTTGTTTTTCCTGTAATTGATGTAGCTTTTGGGGAACATCATTGGCCCTCGGAACTCGTCCTGCTCTTTGGCTTATCTTTTAAACCCACAGTGTTGTAAACCCTCTGCCCTGCACTTTCCATCCTCCTTATCCTGAGCTCCTGCACTTACTTGTCTTCTAACGTGTCCTCCATTTGACTTACTCATTAGGTGCGTTGTGTGCTGACTGTCTTCCTGAATGAGAATATAAAGCTTCATGAAGGGCTGGGATCTTTGGCTAAATTGCTATTGGCTGTCTTTGACTATGTATCTCAACATGTAGGCCAATGCCTGACCTTCAGTCAGTATTTGTTGAATTGAGTGGGAGTTTGCTAACTTGAAGCCCTTCATCCCCCACATCCCCTTGGTTGTTTGGTCTTTCTTTTTTTTTCCGTTGTATCCTCTGAAAGGCCTCTGTTTCTTTTTCTTTTCTTTTTGCTGAAGACTGTTTCTATCCAGAGCTAGTTAGTTCTTTCACATACAGCCACCTGTTCCCCAGGTCTGTGCCTTTGTAATAGCCATATCAGTAACAGAAGAAATTTATAATCCCTTGGCTGTTCATAGTTTACAAAGCACTTTCACATATAAGATCTCATTTGAGGTATTCCTGAGTCTGTGACAGCAATATATTCCTAAGTGCCTGCTGTTCACCAAAGTATTTTGGTCAACAAAATCTTGTCTCACCATTCTTCGTTATGTGCCAAGCATACACTCCCCTTGGCTTTGCTGTTGCTAAATTATATATAAGGACTCTGCCTCTTTGATGTCTTCTGGCCTTCTAGGGTCACCCATTTTAATCCCCAGAAGAGTGCCTGTGTAGTATAAGGACCTCAGGTAGAGTGAGAAAAATGAGAAAGGAAAAAAAAAAAAAAAACAAACAAGCAACCAATAAGTGCATTAATGGGACACCTCAACAGAAGGTTCCTAGCTAGGTGCTAAACAACTATTGTTGCCTCAAAGTTAATTTGCTAGCTGGAAGTCCAGGTGGACCTGTTCAGCAGGAAGTGGAAGCACAAGTATGGAAATGGGAGGTTTGGCTGAAGGATGAAATCCATGTAGAAATGAGAACTGTTACTTTCAGGTTCTCCACCAGTAAATTGCCGTTACTGTCCTCCTGGCCTCTCTCTTTGCTAAGCTATGAAGACAGCCATTTTCTTCCTAAAGGCCTTCTGTTCTTGCCTGTAAGCCATGGGAGTGCTCAATAACTATTAGTGTCTAATAATGACACAGGAATATTCCTCTGAGCAGTTGGAGAGCTGTAGGCATGTCACACATTGACAGGTACTCACAAATCTCTTTTTGCTGTTTTGAAATATTACTGCCGGGGGAGTTGTATACGACTTGTTTTGACAGAGTGGTCTTAAATATTCATTCCTTTTACCCATTACTTTAAGGGAAATGCTAGTATTTAGTCTTTAGGCTTCCAGTAGTAATTTTGGAGAAATTACATTATAACTTTCTTCAAGATTCTGATTTTCACATGGCTCATTTATTTATACATTAACATATTATTATTATTTTTAATGATGGAGAAACATGCACTTTGAGATTAGTGGAAAGTCAGAGGTAACATGGAGGTCTTGGGTCAGTTGTTCTCTCTGGTCAGTTAATAAGCAAGTATTTATTATTGGGGGAGGCAGCATGAGCATAGTGGAAAGAGGACAAAATTTCGATGAACTCTAGTTCAAATCCCTGTTCTGCCATTTAGTAAATGTATGACTTTGGACAAGTAAGTTTGCTTTGATGACCCTTCACTTCCTCATCTTGAAGTGGAGATAATAATGCTCCTCCCAGGGAGTTTCTGTGAGGATTAAGTAAAATAACAGATGTGAAGCACTTAACATGGAAGTAGTTATCAATCCATGCCATTGTTATTTATGTGCTGAGGCTCTGATAGCACTTTTTAAGGGACTGTTGGGGGGCTTTCAAAAGGTGTGTAAAATATACGCATGTAAGGCCACAAAAGATGGCAACAAACACATATTTGACACAAAAAATCAGGACAGTATGAGATGAAGTGTAATTTGTACAGAAAATAAGTACAAGAAATCAGAAAGGTAGAGGTCGTTGTGGTCATAGCCTTCAAGAATCATGGTAGAGATTGTGCCATAAATTGTGCCTTTTCATTGTAAATTATAGAAGTTAAACTGTGTAGAGGGTTATTTATTGGTTTACATGGCCAGGAAGTGAGGTGAGTTTCAGGGAAGCCCCAACAGGAAACTTCTGTACCACCAAGACTCTCTGTCTGCAAGCTCTGCCTCCCTGTCAGCTTCCTCTGCTTGGCCAGGTGTGGCTGCCAGGAACCAAGGAACCCCCGGGAGAGGTCCTGACCTTTTCCCCCCTGGTCTAAATCTCAAAATCCCAGGAGTGGCTCTGCTTGGCCTTGCTTGGGTGACCTCCTTATACTAGTGGCCAGCGGTACACATTATCTGGTGGTTGGCAACCCCATGTAGAAGAAATACATAGGGTGGGGAGGAGGAACAGTTTATAAGAAAGGCGGGTGCTGGACAGCAGGAGCAGGAGGTGTGCTTACTCCTGAGGGGGAGAAGGACGGCTTTAGCTCTTTGCAGGGAGAGAGACAGCCATGAAGAACACTCAAACAAAGGTAGAGTTGAGAATGAGAAGTTGGTTTGTATTAGTCAAATAGGACAAGGTAGACTCTCAGAGTGAGTGGTTCGGAGGGGTTGGTTGAGGAGTTTGGACTGATACGATAGGGCATAAATCTGAAGAACTGATATCAAATTGACATAGTTATGTTGGATCCTGGCTTTCTTTTATTCTTTAAAAATAAGTTCCCTATTGTAGGCTGACTATTTGAACTGGTAACTTGAGGACTAAGTTGAGTGTAGTTGAGAAGTCTCACTCACTGAGTATACACAAGGTGGTCTTTGTATTCAAGACACAGTTGTCCATTCTGGCACTCACTTAAAAATTAGATATTATCAAGCATTTATCTTACAGGTTTTTTCCAGGAAAGGCATTTCAGAGAAACCAAATAGATGGTTTGGACAAAATCTTGCTTTTAGAAGAATTCCAGCTAATAAATGCAGAAGGAATGATGCAAATAAAATATTACCATTTTGTTACCCTTAATGAAATAACAGGTCTAGGCAATAATCATTAATGATGGCTAAAACTATTAGGTCAGAGGCTGATGGGGAACTTCATAACTGATAGATTAGGCTAATAACCCCTGAGCCCGCTGACCAATCTTAACGTTACAAAAAGAGAAAGAAGTACATACTACATGCATCTTAATTTGGTGCAATAGGAAATATACAGAACTATCTGTGAAGTTTCTAGCCAAAATCTGAATGTGCTTCTGATCAACCTTTAGATCTAACTGCTAGTTTATAGGAAGCATGGGAGAAAGAGGACCATGTTAAACAATAGACATGTAATAAGCCAAATCCAGAATGTAGAAATTTCTATAGGTCATATTACTCAGTTTATTTAAAATAAATGGCAAGGAAAACCAAAGAAGGAAGAGAAACTATTATGAAGAGACTTAAGATACATATCAATTGTGTTTGGATCTTCATTTGGATAGATCAACTATAAAATTATAAACTATAAGGCCATTTGGGAAATATTTATTTATTTATTTACTTACTTACTTATTTATGTTGTTCCATTTGGGAAATATTTAAACTCTGATTGGAGATGAGATAAATTAAAGGACTTTTTAAAAAGAAATGATAGCCCTGGCCAGTGGCTTAGTTGGTTGGAGTGTCATGCCATACACCAAAGGGTTGAGGGTTCGATTCCTGGTCAGGGCACATACCTAGGCTGCAGGTTTGATCTCTGGTCAGGCATGTACGGGAGGCAACAGATTGATGTTTCTCACATCGGTGCCTCTCTTTCTCTCTCTCCCCCCCACTTCCCCCTCCCCCTTCCTCTTTCTCTAAAATATAATAAAAGGAATGATAGTAGTATTGTTATTTTTAAAAGGCTCCTTATATCTTGAAGATATACACTGGATTTTTTCCAGACCATATGATATTGTATTAGTTTCCTATGGCTTCCTTAACAAATTGCCACAGGCTCGGTGGATTAAAAAACAGAAATTTGTTCTCTTATGGTTCTGGAGGCCAGAGATCAAAAGTCTGGGTGCAGGCAGGCCCTGCTTCCTCTGAGATTCTAGGGCCGAATTTTGTCTCTTCCATTTCTGGTAGCTGTCCTCAGCTGAGGCCACATCTCTGCTCAGTCTCACATGGCCTTCTCGACATGGAGCTGTGACAGATCTCCCTCTGCCTCTCTCTTACAAAGATTCATGTGATTGCATTTAGATCTACTTGGATAATCCAAGGGAAATTCCTTCTTAGTATCCTAAATCACACTCACATCTTTTGCAATATAAACTGATATTCATAGTTTCTAGGGATTAGAAAGTAATATATCTTTGGGGTCCATTTTTTTTCTTATCTCAGATATGATATCTGAGATTTGCTTTTTAAACAATCCAGCAGAAGTGGAATTGAAATGAAAGATTCTGACTTGCTGAATTTGATTGTTAATTTTCGAACTAACTCATGACAGTTCATGGTACTATTCTCTCACACCAAGTTTCCTTAGTAATCAGTTTTTCTCAGAACCTGGAAAATACCGTATAATCCCTGATAATATCAATACAGACCTCATTTTTTTCTGTTAATAAATTAGGTATGAGCTTCTAATCCTTCAAATTTTTACTACTTTTTAATTTTTTGAATTAAAATACTATGTTTATTGTATTATGTTGATTTTGAATTGTACTATGTTGTACAATGTTGCACTATGTTGATTTTAGAGGGAGGACATGGGGGGAGAGAGGGAAACATCCATCAGTTACCTCCCATACACCCTTACCAGGGACCAGGCCCACAACCCAGGCAGGTGCCCTGACCAGGAATCAAACCTGCAACCTTTTGGTTTACCGTATGACACTCCAACCATCTGAGTCACACTGGCCAGGGCTTCACTACATTTTTTTAGCGATTTCTTTGTGCTTCTCAAGGAAAGTAAAGGGTGAATGAAAATCTCCTCATTTGAAATTCAGAAACTGTGAGATGTCAGATGACCTGAGGCTTAGATACGGTAAGCCTTTTTCTCTTCCTTACTAAAATATTGGTGAGTGCATGAAGTAGCATGGTTATTTTGGAGACTCATAGGCAAAGTGACTTATTAGGACATCTTTGTCAAACAGACAAAGTCATGAAAGGCTCAACATTTTATTATAGGGCCCATCTTTCAGCTGTGTTTTCATGTGATCCTGCACCGTCCAAGTGAACTGCAACTTGGCACACGGGGTACATTCCTTGGCGTAGCTCAGTAGTGATTACTGTTTTTCTGCAAATTACTCTTTTAGGTAGTATTACAGTATAATAAGGCTTGAGATTTTCATTCCTAAGTCCAGTGTATTTTATTCTGTTTTTTCCTTAAACACCAAAAATTAAGAGATTTTCATGATTTCTCTTTCTTACTCCTGTGCTGGAAAGATTTCAAGGTATAGAGTTAAAAATAACCACGAGGGGCAAAGCACAACATTTCTCAAAGACCTGTTGTGGTATATCAGAAGTATGCTATTTCTCAAAATACCACTATATACCCAATTCAGGGTTAAGTGTATGTGTTATAAATGGTAATGACTGTCATGGTACTGCTGTAGACTCTTCAAGTTACTTCACATATACTTATTATTTTAATAATTTTTTTTTAAATGAAGGAACCCTGGCTGGTGTGGCTCAGTGGATTGTGCACCAGCCTGTGAACCAAGGGGTTGCTGGTTCGATTCCCAGTCAGGGCACATGCCTGAGTTGTAGGCTAGGTCCCCAACAAGGGGCACAGGAGAGGCAAGTGCATGTAGATGTTTCTCTCCCTCTCTTTTTCCTTCCCTTCCCCTCTCTAAAATAAATAAGTAAAATCTTAAAAAAAAAAAAAAAAGGAACACAAATATTCATATGTAGAATCTTTGATTAATTGTCCAGATTCTGAGAGGAACTGATTACTAATGCCTAGGTTCTAACTTCAGTTGCCAAAAGCAGCATGTTTAAAACTGCATTTAGTCTTTGAAGTCAGTTTAGAGTGGCTTTATATTTTTTTGCATAGTGTTAGTGTTTTTTTTGTATTGCATTTGTTTCTTTCCGAGTTAAAAGCTGCATTTTGTAGGAGTGGTATAAACTCTAGTTGCAAAATCTCAAAATTAGACCATCTTCTTTTAGCTGGTGGAATTAGGGTGTAGCTGGTACACTGGTCGTTGATATACCAGACTACTAAAACCCAGGTCCCTCTTACATGTTTGTTCTGAGCTGCGGGACAAACTGGGCTGTCTATGCCAGACACAAAAGCATGTGGCCAATTTGCTACAAAATTAGACTTTTTATGGTACATGTGTTAATATAGTATGTAAAAGGCTGACTACATTGAACTTCTTATTGCATTACTATGATGTTGTAATCCAGGCTTATGGGAAAGCTGTATTTTTTTTTTGAATGGAGTGGACTAGAGATGGCATATTATAGTAATGTAGATATGAAAATGACTTTTCCATCTAGGCAAAGTTATTGGTGAGGGCAGAGATTTAAATCTTTGCAAGCCTCTTGGCCATTCCAGGTGCTTACTAAATGGTTTATTATGAAACTTGATGGTGATTATTAAATTTCTCAGACATTTTATCCCTTTAAAGTTGTAAAATCACCCAATTTATGTATGCTGTAATAAAGGAGAAATGATGTAGGAAATAATCAAGATAGTGGTTTACATTTCAGCTGATATAGTGTCATGGTAATCTGTTCTGCATTTTTTATTGTTTGCTTTTGTGCAAGGAAGACATTTTTACTCAGTAATATTCTTTAAGATATAGATTCTTTCATTACCAAGGTGTAGCACAATTTTGCAAGAACACACATTTTCACATAAAATGAAGTGCTTCCTAAGTTTTGTTTTTTTCTTTATATAAAAGAAGAAAATATAATGCAGGAAGCTGATTGAAAAAGACACCTAATATTTGCGTGATGCTTTTTGGTTTGCAAATAATTAACAAATAAGGAACTCTTAGGCAAAATGAAAGCATTGTCTTTGACTAAATAATGAATATAGAATACTATTCAACCCTTTACTGATTTTATACCCTTGATATCTGTCAAATCTCATTTATCTGTGTTAACTCCACTCTCTCTTCTAGATTATTATATTTAGTAGCTTCTTTACTGGTCTTCCTGCTTCTACCCTATCCACTCCCTAGCTCCCTCCACTCTTCTCTCCAGCCTTAGTCATTTTTAAAGAATGTAGATTTCATGGTGTCATTTTCTTCATTTCTTTTTAAAAAATATTTTGTTTATTTTTTTTAGAGAGTGGGGGAGGGAGGGAGAAAGAGAGGGAGAGAAACATGAATGTGTGGTTGCCTCCCATGAACCCCCCACTGGGGACCTGGCCCACAACCCAGCCATGTGCCCCTGGAAATCAAACCAGTGACCCCTGGTTCACAGGCCCACGCTTAATCCACTGAGCCACACCAGCCAGGGCTCATGGTGTCATTTTCCTTCCCTACCTTCTCATCATTCTTAAGGTAAATAAAGATCCTTATGTGTGCCAGGCTCTGTGGGATCCAGCCTGACCACCTGGCCAACCTTATCTCGTACCGTTCTCTCACTTGCTCTCAATTCTGTAGCCAACTGTCTTTCTTTCAGTTCTTAATGTGCCCACATGCTTTTAAAAAACTGCAGAGCCTTTGCACATGCTATTCACTACTCAGACCACCATTTCTTCCTACCTCTACTATATCCATACCTCTCAGTCTCACCTTTGCTTAATTGGTTAACTCCTATTTATCTTCTGCTCAAACCTCATTTCCTCAGGGAAGCCTCTTCACACTTGGTTGGGTCTCACTATTATAGGCTTTTACATCATCATGTCCCCCAATCCCCCACTGGACTTACTGTTCTTATTTCGGTGCTTGTGTTAATCCTCTTAATGAGGGGAGGTAATAGACCTGCCCTCACCATTTTTGTTCACCATTAGATCCCTAAGACAGTACAGTACCTCCCACACATTAGATGCACATAAATATTTGTTGAATGAGTGAATAACATGAAAAAATGAATCAGATATCACCGTTACCTAATCGATTAATGCACACATGATGCCAATACCAAAGACATTCATTGTGAGAGTAAAATGGGCCCTATGAAGAGGTCACATGGGGAGGGTGCCTGCTCCCTCCACAGTGCTGCTGTTAGAAAGCAGTTTTGGAATGAGTTTAAAGAATTGTCTTTAGAAGTAGCTTATAAGCCACATTAGTAAATCACCTAAGCTTTCATTAAAAATAATATCCAGCTTGACTATTCTTTTTATTTTCTAAATGTACTTCCAGCTTACAGATAGGAAGTCCCACTTTTCAAAAGAACCAAATTTGCTACAGTTGAAAATTTCAAAGGAATGTCATATTCATGAAGGTAAAAGAGTTGTTCGTCAGATATTCTGAGCATTGGCAGGCATTTTGTAATAAGCATGTAGTCTTTGAAGGGACTCATACTCCTATGGATGTGTGGGTTCTGCTCTTTCTGTTAAAATCTTCCATGAAGTCACCCTTCATGTTATAAAGGCAGCCCCCTTTCTGCTTCTGGCCACGAGGCAGAGGGATGTATTTTTCTTAAGTTGTTTACTTCTTCCTTGTGCTTTTTATCCTCCACAGGCAAAATGGGTCTTGGGATTTTTTTTTTCCCCTCCCTCTCTCCCTCTCCCCTTCCTTCCTTCCTTCCTTCCTTCCTTCCTTCCTTCCTTCCTTCCTTCCTTCCTTCCTTCCTTCCTTCCTTCTCTCTCCCCTCTCTTTTTTTAACCAGAAAGAAATGTAATAGGGAATTGACTTAACCATTATAAAGTGCTTTAATTTTTTTAGATGTTGAGTGCTGTGTTTAGCAAAAATCCCTGTTAGTGCAAAAGAGCACAGAACTGGGACCACATTCTTCATTGAAAAGTATCAGATTCTTGCCAGTTCTGCTATTCAAGCTTATTTATTCAATACTTTTGTTGATTTAGCCACTAACATTGAACCTCTTGTGGGCTAGGTATTGCCCTTGTACCCCCTGATTTTGGAAGAAAGTTGCTGTGTGTACTGCTTTTCTCCAATAGCTCAAATCAGCATTGATTTTAAGTAGGAGTAACTGATTTTAAAATAACACATACGCATCTGGGCCTCTTAATCTATGGGAACACTTTAGGATTTACTGAACTGATAACTGCAGCTGTTGAAGATTATCTTCAAGCAGGGCATATGCTACATCTCCATTCAGGTCACCCTCAGCACTGTTCTTTTTGCTTGTTCACCTTTAGGAAAAATGCACTTGACTCGACATGCTATGGATGCTTTCTGAATAGCAAACAGCTCTGTAAGCTAACATTTTAGTGGCAACTCATAGTTACGTGGCCAGTAAAAAAAGTTTTATTGACCCTTTATTCTCAAGTGTTCTTGTTTGCACCTGTCCAACAGAGATTTGACTTTCATTTGCTTTTTATTTGGTGTAGTACCTGCCAGTGAAGCCTCACATTTTCATACTGCTTCAGTGCTGGCAGTATATACTGAAGCAAATACAATTTTTGTGCCTGGCAATAACGTCAAAGTTTGTGAGAGAACAATCTTTTAAATATGACTTTGGTTAATTTGTATATGCTTTTTGTCAAATAAGGGTCTTAGAGAAAGACCTTGCAAAGTTTGTGCAGAAGAGTAGCTACGTTCTCTGCCCGTCTGTGGGAAACTCAGTAAATCGGAGTCATAACTTTGTACCCGTATCAGTGGCATTCATCTGTGTGAGCCCTGGCCAACCACGTCTACCTCCAAATGGAATTATTGTCCCCGGAGGGATTTAAATAATGTCAAGTGCATTTTGACCGAGATGCACTTACTTTAGCAGTAAGCCCTTTATTGTTATTTTTTATAGATGATCCAGTCTTCAGCTGGAGTCATGTTATTATGTAATGTATTTAATGGGCGCAGTTCTCCTGCTCACCACTTATCTGAATGTTGCGCTCTTTCCTGTGAGGGGTGTTGAGGGGAAGAATTACTCTTCTGTGTGAGGTAGCGCCGCCTTGGGACGTTATTGTGCTGTGGCTCCAGGAAGTCTTCGGAGCGCTCGCAGTGATGTGTGCGAGTCACCTGTGCCCACCGGATGAGCACGGAGATGCTGTAAGGTAATGAAAAGTTAATGGAGAATTAGTACCTTGTAAACATAATCCCCTGCTATTTTAAATAATGACCCACTAATTCAGACAACACATACTGAAATATTCAAACTGGAGTTGAACAATTTAAAACTGGTAAAAAGGGGTAATAAAGGATTAAGGACAGATTATTCATTTAGCTGTGAAGGAAATAGGCTGCTTTGCATGACAGATTTCCTAATCCGCTTTCGAAGAGGAAGCTGAAGGGAGGAGAGGTTAAATCTGTGCTCCCAGTGCTGTGGGCAATCAGTGCCAGGGCGGGGAGCTGGGGGCCCGCATGCACACCTCTGCCACAGTGTGGCTGGTGGTCTTGGCCCCTCCGCAACGCTGGCTTTCCTCGGGGGCGAAGGCGTTCTGTGCCGTAACAAACAGCACAGACGCCTCTTATTGACAAGAGGAGACAAGTTCGGATCTAACAGATAAATTAATAAATAACTTGAGTTTTTAAAAAATATTTTATTTATTTATTTTTAGAGAGAGGGGAGGGGAAGGGAAGGAGAAAGAGAGGGAGAGAAACATCAGTGTGGTTGCCTCTCGCGCACCCCTTGCTGAGGACCTAGCACACAACCCAGGCATGTGCCCTGACTGGGAATCAAAGCAGCGACGCTTTCATTCTCAGGCCTGTGCTCAATCCACTGAGCTACAACAGCTGGGGCAATAACTTGAGTTTTTATCAAAGCAGCAATTCATTTAATAGGAATGTATTAAGGGCCTGGCACGTATGAAGCACTATGCTGTGTGCTAGAGAGGGTACCAAGATCACCAACTGTCAGAGTGTGTGTGTGTGTGTGTGTGTGTGTGTGTGTGTGTGTAACTTTTGTACAAGGCAGAATTCATTCACTCAGCAGATAATTATTTGTCACCTGTGGTGTGCCAGACTGGACTGGACACTGCAAATCATTTTTATGTACTTGTCAATTCATCCTTAAACTTTTGATTGCCTCCTATGTGCCAGGCAGCGTTCTAGATCCTGGGGATATAGTTGAGGACAAAGCAGGCAAGGTCTGGATTCTCACTGAGTGTTTGTTTTAGTAGGAAGGAGGCGGACAGTAAGTAAGCAAGTAAAGACCTGCTCTGCAGAGAATTAAAATGGGAGGGTGTGCAGAGAGGAACTGGGTGGCTTCACTGGATTGCCAAGGTAAGTATGACATGATCTTTGCCCTGGAGGAGACAGATCTGTAAACAGTGAACTGCAGTATAATTCAAGGATTGACGTAGGAACAAAATGCCTGGGTGAGGCCGCCTGTGAAGGGCCTTGCATATACCCTCATGCGAGAACTGAGGGATGATTGTAAGCAGCCTGCTGACCGGGTCAGAGGTGTGCTTGGGATGGTAACTGTGGAGCATTCTGAAATACGGGCTGGACAGGGGAGAGATCAATGCTAGTACGTGGTCATCCCTCTTTGGAATTACAGCCCCAGACAAGTGAAGGGGGTAGGAGAGAGGAAGTGTCACTTCTCAATGAGAGAACTGGGGAGGCTTCCTGAGTGAGGTGACATTTGAACATGGTCTTGAAACCTGCAGAGATGAAAGGGAGGGCATCTTGTGGTTATATTGCCATGAACAAAAGAGGGAAGATCCAGCCTGTTTTGGCAGTGGCTAGGCTTATAGACTAGCTGGAGCATATGCTATTTGAGAGAGAAAGCCGTGGCGAAGGGCGGGGGGGGGGTAGGTGTGATGAACTGGGATGCTTCAGGTAAGCAGAAGGAAGCTGCGGAAGGCGTTTTAGTAGACTGACATAATCACAGCCCTAGGAATATTGTTCTTGCAGTAGTACAAAGGAAACTGGATGGGGAGACAGGCCGCTAGGTGATAATTCAGGAGCTGTCGTGATGGTCCTGACTAATTAGGGAGCCGATCCAGGAAGATGGCCCCGGGCTGGATTAGAGATCGTGGAATAGGTGTGCAGGCAGGTAGATGGTTGTGTAAGGCAGACTAGTGATCAGAAGTAGGAAGATGGGGAGCGGAAGGGGAAAAATCAATTCCAAGAATGTAAGCCTAGATGACTGAGAAGATCTCTGTGACCCACTGGAGTGGCGGAAGGAACAATGTGTTTGAGAGGACAGATTACTTAGATTACTTTGGGGTTTGTGCGGTGAATGTGGTGGGGACCTTGAGGTAAAAGTGTCAGATCAGTAAAGGAAAGTAAGAGTGTAGTTCTGGGTTCGAATGTGTAGACTGGGGTGGTAGACCAGCTGCTCCAGTTGCAGGGCAGATGACTTTGACCAGGGGACTGACTTGTTCAAAGAAAGGAGGCAAGGGTGGAAACTTAGAAACATTGTAATTTTGGCCCTTTATTGTTATTGTGTCCTTGTCCTTTAGCACTAATACTCTCTTAATGACACTACACCATTGGACTTTCACAACCCTTCACTCCCAGCTCAATTTATGATGTTGCTTGAAAAATTACGCACCCAGGCCACATTATTTTAACTCCATGTAGAGTTCAGTTTTAATCAAGGACAACATGAACAGCTTTGTGACCTCATTTGCTATTGGGATGTTACTGGGAAATTTTCCTTTTATGTCTTTCAGTGTCTCCTAGAGCAGCTTTTTCATAGGAAATGATAGCAAACAGCTTTGCTTCCCTTGGCGAGTGCAAATGTTTGTTCCTCATGGGAAATGATTTAACCGGTCATGTTTACTTTTTTCACCTTGGCTGCTAGGAAGCACAGAATCAAATTCTCTACTCAATTGTAGTAACTGTGTAGGACTCCGACAGGTCTCCATATGCAAGTCCCATTCCAATACCTCTTACCCCAGCCACGGCCTTCATTTTCTTCTCCAAGTTAGGCTCTCCTTGGTCATGACTTTTAATTTTCTTATTTAATACACACATTTCTTGCAAGCCACCCTCAAATTCTTTGTAAGATGAGATGAGGGCTAAATAAGTAATGCCACTATGCTGTTTGTTATTTGAATGAGATCTACTTAGAATGTTACGGATCATTCCACAGATACAAGAACATCAGTACCTATGTACAAGGACATGTTTTAAATGTGTATGTTCCTTGTTCTCTATGATCTTTGTCTTCACCAATAATCTTTAGGCAAATGGTACATATAATAAAAGATTATAAACCTAACTAAATGAAAAACACTGCAACAATGATAGCCAAGTTCATGAGTAAATATCCACATTCTACGCAGTCCACTCTGCCTCTTAACCAGTTATTCTTTCCCAGGTATACGGGTCTTTGCAGTAAGAATTGGAGTTTTTTGGTTGGTCATTCGTTAATTTTAATAGTCGGTCCATTTGGAGTAGATATTACTGATGGCCTGGGGCTGATTGAGCAATGTGATGTAGTAATGCTTTTATTTTCAATGTATGCAAACCCTACCTTAGAAGTCTGTGTGGGGTTTGGGTTGGTCACTGCTGAGCAATGAATAGGTCACCAGTTAGGTGAAAAGCACTGGCCTCTTACCACCGATCATTCCTGGATTCCATTGTCTAAAGAAAGATCTTTTCTCTTTCATTCTATAGAGGGAAAATTTTGCGTTCCGTGACCAGGTTAGGCACCAGACTGCTTTATAACAAAACTCTTTTAAATTAAAATAGCCAAATAATTAAAGGGTTCTCTGTGATTATTGAATTTGACCTCTGCAACCTCCAGTAGAAAGTTTTCCCCAGTTTTAAACTTGACAGAGTGTTGCCTTTCCCTGAAACCACTCTGTCCGTTCTTATAAAGTCGGAATACTACAAAACTGTGCCGGATTAAGTTGAAGTGGTACAAAAAACTTTGTAGACTCAAATGACTATAATGAGATAGTTTTAGGAACTTTGTTTTAAAAACAGTAATGTTTAGATGTAAGTCATTTTTGTTTCAGTCTGATTACCTACTTTCTATTTACATGAAGTGTATTGATATCAAAATATCTTTGTGACTCAATTTGTATCAGGATAAACACATTTAGTTACTTAAGTGGCATTTACTTATCCAGACCCATATCATTCCCCCAAAAGAAGTGCAGTCATTCTAGATGTGGCAGCGATGCTTCAGCTTCTTCTCCGTGAACGCCACCGGCGTGGAGTTCGCCATCATGGTAGGGCTGAGGCCCGCTCTTCTCCCTTGTGTCCATGTTAAATTTCTTGGTTTTCATTGGAGCTTCTTCTTAGCCCTACTCAAACTGACCATTGTTTATTGTAAAAAAAATATCCTTAGGGTTTTTATTATGCTTAACAGAATCTTCTATCAGGAACCATAGCTTGGATTGCTTTCTAATCTCAGCACAAAAATAGTTGTTGTTTGAGCAACTGGGTTATTTTTACCCCATGGACACCGAGTCTTACAACAGATCATGTTCCCCTCTACATGTTAGCTGCAGCAAAGCTTAGAGTCCCTGCCCCTCCTTTTCCCACCTCTGCCCGCTCAGCTGTCCACGGCACCTCTCTTTTGGCTCTCACTCTACCTGTGGCTCCAGTGGTTGGTACTTATCTTATCCTACTAGTTTTAAAAGCTGTTTGAAGATAAGGATTCTACTACTTTTAAAACGTACTCTTTACCTTGCTATTGCACTGACTTGTACACATTTGACAGTCAACTAACAAATGAATTGAGTATTACTAGGCCATTCAAAAATAGCTTCATGTTGGGCTCTACCTAGTGATACGGGTAAGGAGAAAGAAATATGTAATATGCCAGTGAAGCTTATGAAATATGCTGAGGACCAGAGGGATTGTATGTTGGAAAATGTGGCACAATGATTTGGGATGCCCCTACACATGAGAAAAGAATGTTGAATATAGGAACCAATGCTTGCTATTTTTGTCCTTGTGTCATATCTAAATATACTGCTGTATCACAGTTGGTAGCCTGGCATCTCATAACTTTGCTCCAGTGAGAAAGGTCAGTTCTCTCTTCTAAACAAAAGATAAGGAGTTTGTTAGGAGAGAAACAGTTTAATCTGTGAAGGTTTAGAAGAAGGTCTCTGCATACAAACAGTGTAGAAACAACTAATTTGTAATGCAGATTACATCACCTCTAAAATGGTTGTGAGCTGCAGCCAATGATCCATGTTTTCGGCTATTACTATGTATGATTAAATTCCACTACAATCAAAGAGTGTGGACAGACCCATGCAGTGAATTGTTGCAGTATGTCACACACAGTCAAAACTCTTTACTAGGAAAGTCCATTGAGATGCAAATGAATCTAGTCAACTGAAGGCTAAAGATCATCAAATACATAACACTTTATTTCATAATTAAATTGAAAATATCTGTGTTTGGTGTATCTGTATTGAGAAAGGAAAGCTTCGTTTTTTAAAAATTAAAGAAAATTTGCTGTGTTTTATCCATTATTACATGTAAACACCATGGTTCTAATAGTAAAACTTTAAATATCAGATGCTTAGGAAAAAACCTAACTAGAGAAAACTTTTTCCTTGTATTTCTCTCTCCCTTTCCTTCCTCTGACAACAGAATCAAAAAAAAATGTTCAATTAAAAACAAAAAACTGAAGTCCTGTCTTACCAGAATTTTACTTTTTAAAAAATTTTGCTTTGGGTCTTCAAAGGGGGACTTTGAAGTAGTCTGTAGTTGAAAACATATCTTTAAGGATCCTTTATTGAGTTAAGGAGGTACCAATTATTCAGCATAATACTGGTTATATTCATCTAGTTTCAAATTTTCTTTACTTCTAAGGCACGTTTTCTCCAAAGGAAACTTAATTAGCGGCATTTGTAGAGGAGGAGGCCATGGCTTTAAAAGCACTCTGATTCCTCGGAGGGTTAAATGAGTTTGCCGTTCATGACGAAGACGAAGAAGAGTGCCTGGCGCAGAGTGAGTGCTGTGTGCGAGTGTTGCTGTTTCTATTTATTGTTGCTATTATATGGCCAAGCTGTTTATTTATGTAATTAAAAAAAAAACAACTTTCATTCCCTCCAGTTGGGTTTGAAGCTCTTCTGAAGCAATCGAAAAGGCTTCTGCTGTTAAAAGTTGCAAGAAAAGCCAGAGAGTTCTGGAACTCCCCTTCTGCCCCCAGCCCTCTTTTGCTCTAAGATGACCTTACTTAGATTTTGTGGACTTCCATTTCCTCATCTAAGATGACAGATCCATGGTGATGGGCATCTGGAATGGTAGGATTTTGGAGATAGAAGGGGCATTAACTGAATACTCTACTCTTTGTACTCTTTGGGGAAACTCATCCCTTCTTTAGCTTCAGTTAGTTTTTTTTTTTTTTTTTTTTGGTAGATTAGTATCAGTCTGTATTTTTCCATTCATTTTATACATTTTTTCCAAAGCAGTTTTTATATATTTGTAAACATAATAAATACGTGTTTGTCTCTCTCCCTGCTTGCATGCAAGCTTCGCAAGGGCAGAGGTGTTTGTTTGTTTGTTTGTTTATGTTCAAGTGTCTGGTACATAGTAGGTGCCAGGTAGGAGCTCAGTAAACATTATTGGATAAATGAATGCATCCTTAATTGCCTAGTGGACATTTCTATTAATTGATCACATCTGACTACTTTAAAACAACTCCCTTTCATGATTTTCTTATTTCCAACAGTGACACTATGTTCATGTTAGCAAAAGCAAAATCCCTGAGCAGCTGGCAGCCATACCTGAGACAGAGAAAATTAGCTGATTTTCAAGGGGATTTAGACAGTTACGGCCACCAAGGCTTTAAGTGCTGAAGCAGTGATGTTTTCATACAAGGTCAGTGGACATGAATCTTCTCAAATGAGAAGGCTGAATCTTCTTAGATGGAACCTTCTGAGTCAGAACTGCCCAGGAAACTACTTGGAGTTATCAGAAGTTGTTCCTGAAGCCATAGCTTCTGCTGGGTTAATATTCCTGACCTGCTTCCTTTGTCATGTTAGTTCCGTTGGAGATTCATTGTTGCTTCTAAACAAAGTCCCAGCTGTGCAGTTTGGTATCCAGTGAAACCACACAGAACTTTCTAGGTCCAGACCACACTAGTGCCCTTTGTCAGTTCTCTCCCCAGCCGAGGCCTCTGCCTTAGTGGCTCTGCAGCGTGGTGATTCCTGCTTTAAGGCCTCTCTGTCCACACTGCTCACCACATGGTAAGGTTTCCTCCTTTTTCACCCATCCAAATCCGTCTTTCTTAATCCACCAGGAAAGCTTTCAGCTCTTACGTGAAGCCATCTGTATCATGTTTTTGGTCTCCCAAATGTTGCATTATTCTTAAATATTCCATTTGCATCTTTATTGCTTTCCCTACTTTATGATTACCTTTCTGAGGGAAGGAACTAATGGAATAATGGTGTTGGGGGTTAGGGAATGAATCACAAATCAGAACTAAAGCAAAACCTGCCAAACTGGAACAAAATTGACTTAATGTAAGTGCATATCCTAGCCTGTGATGAAGTTTTCAAGGGCTTCAGAAAATGCCAAGATTGAGTCCATCCTACTTTTTTAAGCATTAAACTGTCCTTTAAAAAAGTTAAATGATGGTGATAACATCTAGTAATAGTAATGGCTTCAAATAAATTATCTTTATTTGGAAAAAGTAGAAAATTTGCAATTGACTTGGTTGTATGTGTGTATAATTTAATTGGTTTGTGAAATCAGAAAGTCTAGGAAAGACAAGACTTGCTGGCTGCTAATCATGGGAGCTTACCTACCCCATCCCTTCTCCCTTCACCTGCTGGCCATTCTCTTTCCCCTGCTCAGTAGCACAGTATTCGCTTTTCAGGGTCTCAGATCTTTTGAGATTCTCATGCTGTGGTTTGACTCTGTTCATCTAGCCTGAGAATGCATGAAAGTTACCTTCTAAATGTGCAAAAAGAATTTCCTTCTCTTTCTTGAACTTCAAAGAATATTTTTTTCATATACTGCAGATTAATCTGGACAATGACATTCCATCGCCTTTCCAAGTAGATCAGCTTTATTTATGTCATCAGAAGAGAAATTTTTATGGTTTTCTAATTTTTCAGGCTGATGGAAAAAGTCAGTGAGGATACAAAAGACATAAATTTCTTCATTTTCTTTTAAAATCTTAAACCATTTGGCTCTCTTGTTCCACATTGTAAAGCAAGTTAACGTTCTCCTTTCTAACATTGTTCCACAGTTTCAAGTTTTCGTTGAGTACACTATATGTATACTCTTGAAGTTTGACATATTAATTATGAGGAGTATTTGATCACATATAATCTTAATCATGTTCAACAATACCCCGTGACTCACACTTGTGCAGAATGCTGACAGGATGACAGGCGGTGGGGGGCCCACAGGGTGCTGTGCTGTGCTGAGCTGACTGGTGACGGGAAAGGCAAGGTGTTGCCATGTTACAGCAGACATGATATGGTACCTCCTGGTGGCTGTGCAGTTCCAGACAATCAGTATTTGCTGTCTTAGAGTTTACGGGTTGCAAAAAAAAACAGAAGCTTTTCAAGTTAACTTAAACCAGAAAAAATCTGAAACGTAGGATTTAACTGCCCATCTCAGTGACACCAGCGTGCCCATAAGGGATGGTGGAATGCCACTCTGCTTCCTCTGACATCCTGCCTTTCTCTGCGGCTCTCTTTCCTTCTCGTTCACGTGGGCCAACGTATATATGAGTGTACTGCCAGCATCGACAAGACCTTTTGATTTTAGGCCCATATTTTGTTTATATTTTTCTTAAGTCATATTCTCAAAAAGCACAATTTGATTGGTTTAATTCAGCCTATGGGTCCATTTCCCTGGGATCAGGTAGCTAACAATGACCGGTTGGGGTTGGGGCGGGGTGGAATTAATGTGGTACAAATCTGAAATTGGGCAGCTTTTAGTTGGATATTTCACCTCCTGCATTGGTTCTTTGCTTCTAATTTATTCTTCCCTATTTTCTCTCCTTTTGTCTTTTCACTACACACTTGGAGAGATTTCCTCATTATTACCTTACAGTACTTTCACTGAATTTTTTTTCTGGTAATCCTATTTTCAAAAATATTTATGAAGTTCTTGTTCTCTAATCACTTTATTTTCATATTTATGAAGTTCTTGTTCTCTAATCATTTTATTTTCATTGTGTCTCATTCTTGTTTAATGGTTGTAGTATCTTCTTGAATCTCTTTGAATTATTTTAAATCTCTGAATTGTTTTAGAGATATGTATTTTTTAAAAGATTTTATTCATTTATTTTTAGACAGAGGGGAAGGGAGAAAGAGAGGGAGAGAAACATCAATATGTGGTTGCCTCTTGTGTGCCCCCTACCGGGGACCTGGCCTGCAATCCAGGCATGTGCCCTGACTGGGAATCGAACTGGCAACTCTTTGGTTTGAAGGCCAGTGCTCAATCCACTGAACCACACCAGCCAGGGCTAGAGATACTTCTTTTTAAAGTGTTCTTCTGTTTCTGGAATTAACTATCTTTTCTCAGTGTCAGTTATTTATTTTTTTTACCCTCAACATCACTGATTTTCCTGGTACACTTGGTTGCCTATTTATAATTAAGAATATAGGCCTGGAGTTTCCTCTTCTATTTTAAAAAGATCTATATGTAGAGTTTTTTGCCCCCAACTGTCCCTTTCTCCTGAGTAGGAATACTAAATTTTGTGTGTGTGTGTGTGTGTGTGTGTGTGTGTGTGTGTGTGAGAGAGAGAGAGAGAGAGAGAGAGAGAGAGAGAGAGAGAGAGAGAGAGAGAGAGAGAGAGAGATGGGGCAGGGCACTGGGTTGTCTGCTGGCTACTTTGCTTCACCCCAGAAATTCACTTTGGAAGGCCATCCCTCACTCCCTACTGCCACAATCGGTTCAGCTCCTGTAAAGATGAACCCCAGCTGACTCACCTGGCACTGCCCTTGGCCAAGTTCCCCGAAGGCTCCTGTGATCCCCCTGCTCTGCGATCCCTATTGACTCTGAGCCCAGAGCCTCCTCGGGCTGCTGTTGAGCAGGTTGCCTCCTTGGTGGCCCCGGGTGGCAGCTTTCCTCTCACTGTTTCACCTGTCAGCACATTCCCATTTCCTGCTCTGTTTTCCAGAGATTTGTTGAAATCTCTTGTCCATTCAAAGTTCTCTTCCAGCAAACTTTTCTTAACCTTTCAGAATTCTTCAGTTTCATGTTTTGACACTTTCGCTTCATTAGGGATTCGGGAGAGCCAATCAGGCTGTCAACCATCTTGAAATTAAAACCTCATCAGATTGTCCTTTTAAAAGATAGCATTTGGTTTTTGGCTTTTATTTTGTTTTTTAAAATGAGAGCTATACCATACACATACATATATAAAAGAATACATATCAGTGTATATGCATAATTAAAAGAGAAAGAATAAAGAGAACACTGGTACCTACTACGTAGCTTGAAAAATAGAATATTATATTTTTAGTTCCTTGAAACCCCGTATTGTCCTTTCTTGGTTTTGTCTTCCTCATCCCGTCTGCTTCCTGGGGTAACCGTTATTTTTCACTTTTCAGTCAGTCCTTTGCTTTTTATAAAAACATGAATTCGCTTTATGTATATTTATCTCTAAACAATATATTGTTTAACTTTAGCTACTTTTGCTGTTTGCATACAGCATGTACTCTTCTGAACCCTGCTGTTTTACTCAGGAATGTTTTGAGATTCATTCATGTTTGTTCATGAGGCTGTGTGTTATTCACTTGATGGCTGTAGAGCATTGCATTGTAAGAATATACCACACTGAGTTATGTTTTCCACTGCTTGACAGACATTTGTGTTTGTGTAACTTTTTGCAACCATGAGAAAGAGTGGCGTGAACATAGTTCCTGTTGCACACGTGCTAGAGTTTCTCCAACGTGTAAGCCCGGGAGTGGAAGTGGAAGTGTGGAGTCATCGAGTACACGCATGGTTTCACTAGGCGATGACCACCGCGTGCGGAGTGGTTGCACCGGGATCATCTGCACGGGAGTGGGAAATTGCCCGTGGCTCAACGACCCTTGGGGTGATCAGATTTAAAAAAATTTTTGTCTGCTTGGTGGGTGTGAAATTACATCTTAGTGTATGTTTTTAAAATTGAGATGTGATGTGTGTGTAGTATAATTTGCCTTATTGTGACTTTGATTTTTATTTTCCTGATTATCAATGAGGTTAGAGATACACTTCCATACAGCTATTAACCTTTCATGCTTTCTCTTCTGTGAGTTTGCCATATTTTTTTCTGGTTAGTTTTATGTTATTGACTGGTGGGGGTTCCTTATGTATCCTGGATGTGTGTGTGTGTGTGTGTGTGTGTGTGTGTGTATAAAATATCTGACAACATTTATTTGTGTATGTGGGGGGGACAGCATTCAATTTTCTGCAAATATAATTATGACACTCACCTTTTGGTTGTGGTTAATCTTTGACAAAACTGAGAAGTAGGTTTTGGCACCTTAAAAGTTGGGACTGTTTCTTGTCCTGCCCTCCTCCTAATGTACCCCCACTGTGAAACAGTTCTGGTTGAAAAAGCATCCTGACCTTCGGGAACTCAGAATGTTTTCTTTGGCGTGCAGGCTGTTAAAGCTGGAGCACAGTGCCTGTGATGCTGGACGCTGACAGACCTGTGTCAGCGGGGCCAGACCGGGGCTGGCCAGCGCCTGGGCCAAGAGAGGCGGTAGGCTGCTGTGAGTGCTGGTCCACTCTAACCGGAGAGCCCGGTGGTTTTCTTGGCTGTGGTTAACACATCCCTGAAATTTAATGTTTCGTGAGTTGAATTTATAAAACGATAGCTTTGATTACTACCCATTCATTTCTCCATTTGACAGTGTACCCTGAAGTTAACTTAGACATTTTCTTTTCAGTGGTGATAATTCTATGAATCAAAACTTTATGAAATGGTTGAAATGGCAGTTTTTATGTTATATATATTTCACCACAATCATAATTAAAAAAAAAAACAACAAACAACCAAAGGCTGGAAAGAAAACTTTTTGGAAGACTTAGGACTCTAATAAAAGTGCAAAGATGACGCTTTGAAGCAGTGTATCTCTTTCTGAGTGCAGGGCCGTTTTTTGAAAGTTAATTACTGATGTATGGTAATTGGCAATACCCCTTTTACATAAGCTGCTTATTTTTTCTGTCATGATTAATATTCTTTTAAGAAGGCTTAACTTTTTTGAATTTTTGTAAACTTGGGAATGAATTTCAAGGATTATATTTTCATTTATCTTCTCTCCCTAATCCTAGCTCTCCCCTCCCGCTTTGCTGCAGCCTTCCATTCCCTCTGATCAGCATCGTTACCCTTCCTCAGGGCCTTTGCACAGGTTGTTCTTTCCCCTCTGCCTGCTCCTATTTATCTTGTTATTTTTAAAAATTGTGGTAAAACATACTACATGTTTTGGGCTAAATTGTAACCCCCCAGTTCACATGTTGAAGCCCTAACCTCTAGTGCCTCAGAGTGTGACTCTTTGGGGACAGGGTTTGTAAAGAGATAATTAAGTGAAAATGAGGTAACTTGGTGGGGGAGGCTGGTTCCATATGAATGGTGTCCTGATAGGAAGAGGGGATTTGGACACAGGCAGTGGCAGAAGGAAGACCATGTGAAGACACAGGAGAAGTCACCAACAGGCCAATGTGAGAGTTCTCAGAAGAAAGCGACCCTGCTGGCACCTGACCTTGATCTCATACTTCCGGCCTCCAGCATTGTGAGAAAATAAATTTCTGTTGTTTATGCCATCCCATCTGTGGAACTTTGTTGCGGTAGTCCTAGCAAACTAATGTAATGCAGAAGATAAAATTTACCACTTTAATGAGCGGAATTAAGTACATTCACTTTATACACCTGTCACCACCATCCATCTCCAGACCTGTTGTCATCTTGCCACACAGATACCCCCTTCTCCCTGCCCGTTCGTCTCTGGAAACCACCATTCTACTCTGGCTCTACGAATTTGAGTACTCGGGTACCTCCTGTACGTGAAATCATACAGTATTTGTTCTTTAGTGACTGGGTGATTTCACTTTGCATCATGTCTCAAGTTTCAGCCATGTTGTAGCATTTCTGTCCTTTTTATGACTGCATAATATTCTATTATATGTATATACCACATCTTGCACATTTTGTTTATCAATTCATCCATCCATAGACATTTGTGTTGCTTCTATCCTTTGGGTATTGTGAATGTTGCTGTGAATATGTGTTTACAGATATCTCTTTAACAGCCAGCTTTCATTTCTTTTGGGTATATGTCTAGAAGTGGAATTGCTGGATTATACGGTAATTCTATTAATTACTACCTAATTTTTTGAGGAAGCACCATACTGTTTTCCATGTTGGCTGCATCATTTTACATTCCCAAGGGTTTAGGTTTTTCCACATCCTTGTCAACACTTGTTATTGTCTGTTTTTTTTTTTTTTTTTTTTAGTAAACATGGTATTACTGGGTATGAAGGCTTTCAGTGGTGATGCGGTGTTCTTTTGATTTTATTGGAGGTAGGTAATAAAAAATATGGCTTTTAATTGTCATTGGGAGTCAATTATCAAAGAGTTGTGAAGTGGCATTCATATGCCTCTGAATTCGGGTGTTTAACCTTGGAGCCTTTCAGGAGGTGTGAAGTTATTGGTGTGAAACACTGGCAGACATTTTTTAAATGTATTTGGGCCAGGAACTTCATTCCTATAAGTAACTTTTGGTCTGCTTGTGCGCTATGCCAAATTTTAGGCATTTCTCACCATAAAGCCTCAGTGAAACTGTTCTTTTTGCAGAACTGAAGAGGCTAGTAAGTTTAGCTTTTTCCTCCAGGGGAATTTACATTTTCCTAAGTGTTGACAGCTGTGTTTGCATAAAACACTCATGCACGTAACAATTACAGTGTGGTGAAGAAAACAGAGCACATTAGGAGTATTAGGCTTCAGAAGTCTCAAGAAGAGGATGTAGTAAAACACAAGGAGCCTGAGAGATGCACAAGAGCTTCCTGAAGGGCATTTTTGAAATCATCAAAGAGCGATATGTTTAACCATAAATATTGCATTACAGCTGCCTAAAAGATTGTAGTGTCAAAGAGGCTGAGTAAGAAATATTCATAAATAGATCCCTTAACTTTAGTTTGTGTGTGAAAATGGAAATTTTTGTTTGGGTTTATTTATCTTTTCTTTGTCCTTTGCTTGGATTTTTTTCTTCACTCCAACAGGAATTCTTGATGGCTTACAGTGGGCAGATAAGAAGAATCATTTTTTATTATGGCTTGGGACAGACAGAGGCACGTGGTCACACTGGGAGGTCCTATTCCAGTCACCACCCCCGCCCCAGCCCCATTTTGACATTCTAAACTCCAGTTTGTATAGATGAAAATTTGACTCAGAAGCAGCTCCATTTAATAATCACAAGTTCACTGTGTTAACTAGCATCACAGTACCCAGCGCAATTCATTTTACATGTACAACTCATATTTTTCTTTGTGCGATTTGTACCCCCACTGGTTTGAGCATTCACAGTGAATATAATTAAAGCTCTTGAAGCCAAAGCGTATGAGGATGTTCCCCCTATTATTAGCCAGTCTTCGCCATCGCTGTAATCATAGAGCTTTGCCTGAGAGCCCTGAAAACTCTGCCAGTGCTTCGTTGGTCGGCTTTGTAAACTGAGAGAACCACTGCTGTCAACAGGGGCAGGCCCCGTCCCCCGGCAGGGATGCTGTTGGCTGGTTTAATCTCTCTGGAATAGTAATGCTGGGTTAGTAATGCCACAGCTCACATCACCTGCCTTTCCACAGACACGGTACAAGGAACAGGAGTCAACTGTGTTGCTTTCTTGAGGTGTGGCACCCCCTGCCCCACCCAGGTCTATCCTTTTACTTTGGACGTTCTGAGCTGACTCAGGGAGAAGCTACTTCAACTTCAGTGGTCCTGATTGCAGTCAGTGGGACCACACCTCAGTCTTTGTTATTCACATGAAATACAGCACCGCCTCTGAAGGCAAAAAGGCAGGAGGCTGGGTTTACTTTACTGTTAATTAATTGATTGATGAGTTGTGTCCTTTATGTTTAACAAATAGATGTCAGAAAGTCTGCTGTGTGTGTAGAGAGCTGAGCTTGGGTCTGTAGAGGGCTATAAAACAATTGTACAATGCAGTTTCTATTGAAGTTCTCTAGAGCATAAGACGGAAGCAGGGAGCTCAGAGAAGGTGCCCAGTGGGTAGCAGCTAGGACTGCATTGTGTGGTACAGAGTGTATGTGCCACGGAACGCTAGGGATGGGAGCTGGCCGTTAAACCCCTCAGAAGAGGAAATAAAGGCAAAGCAAATGAGGATACCAGGCCGAGAGCTGTTAGGTTGGCCAAAAACTCCGTTATGTTTTTTTCCATATGATGGCTCTAGTAGTGCTTAGTTGTCTTTAAAGTCATTCAAAACAATTTTGGTAGAGTGTATTGTGACAGCTGTCATAACAGTACACATTTAAAAAAATCAAAATTGGTGAACTTTTGTGTAGCCATTTTAATATTGAAGATGGAAGAATTATGAAACATTTTTGGCATATTATGCTTTATTATTTCAAGAAAGGTAAAAATGCAACTGAAATACAAAAAAAAAAAAAGATTTGTGCAGTGTATGGAGAAGGTGCTGTGGCTAATGGAGCGTGTCAAAAGTGGTTTGCAAAGGTTCTTTGTGCTATTGACTTTTTGGCCAAAAAATTCTTTGCTGTGGGGCTGTCATGCATTGGAAGATGTTTAGCAGCACCCCTGGCCTCTACCCACTAGAAGCCAATCGCAGGAGACAGCCAACATACTCAAAATACCCAAATCAATAAAGTTATTGGTGAAAAATGAAAAATGTGTTTTATGGAAAAAATGTAACCAACTTTTTGGCCAACCCAACACTTTCTGCACAATGGCTCCTGGTTCCTTAAGGGCCTCAGCCCTTTAGAAAGTATATCCCGACTCTCCAATAGTGGTCAAGTTCAGTATTGTTAAAATTTATAAATAAATATTTTTCATCTGATAATGAAAGTAATAATTAATTTTTTTGTAGGGTAGAAGACTTGTAAAAGACACATAGGCGCAGAGAAAATAAATTGCCCTTATTCCATTTACCTAGAAATAATTCCTGTTAAGCTTGTGGAATATACCCTTAACTCCTTTTTTCTACGTAAATGACTTTAATTATACTTACTTTGGATTCTCAGACCAGAGGGTGTATAGATTTCATAAAGGACAGATTTGAGTTGGATTTGTACAAGATCACTGAATTGGCTTATTGTGATGATAATTTTGACCTCACCTATCTTTACTTTTGTTTTTTTTGAAAATTTTGTTACCCTTGGAAAAAAAGTCTGTTTTCATTTTAGAGTATTTGAAAGCAAATGATTTTATTTTAAAGAGAATGTTTTCAATGGATAGACTTTTGGGAATGATAGGGGATGGAGATTCATAAATTAAATAGAAGTTAGATTGTTTAATTTTTTTTAAACATTTTATTTATTTATCTTTAGAGGGAAAGGGAAGGAGAGAGGGAGGGAAATATCAATGTATGGTTGCCTCTTGTGTGTCCCTTGCTGGGAACTGGCCTGCAACCCAGGCATGTGCCCCAACGGGGAATTGAACCGCAATCCTTTGGTTCACAGGCCTGCACTCAATCCACTGAGCCACACCAGCCAGGGCAGATTGTTTAATTTTATATCAATAAATCTCTGTAATAGGTAAATATCTTTACAGTCTCATAGGGTTGAATTTTTGTATGTTTTACAGTGTATTTCCCCCCCAGAAATGATGTATATACATCATCATATACATACATACATATACATACATATTAAGAAGGTGTATGTATATTCCTTAATTACTAGTTAACTCTTTTTATCATTCATGGAAAATCTATGTGGGTTAAGTTAGTAAGTAAAGCAGAATATGAGCTGTCAGACAATTTAATTTTTGATCTGTGCAAAGCTGTAGGTGAATTTAAGATCCTGACCTCTGAGAGGTGCATTTGGAACAAGAAAGTGCCTGGGAAATGGCCTTCTATACTTAGGGAAGAGCCTGGCTTTTGAAGTATGTTTTCTGATTTGCCACTGTTGTATTTGCTCTGCCGTTTGTGCCTGGCCATGAACGCTAACAGTGGGACGCTGTGTTGTGGAAGAACCTTATGGATTCCCCATGTTTGGGAAGCTGTTACTGTCCATAAAACTGCAAAGTAGAGTAGGAGCCTTTGGCTGATTGAGAGGTCTTAACCTTTTTGGAAATTGATGGCTCCATGCTATGTTATTTAGAAAGGCATTGTTTTTATACAATGTCTAGCTGCCCTAGTTCTATAATGTCTTTGTTAAAAAAAAAATTCTGGGTAACTGAGGCCACTGGTTTGCATGGGAAGGGGTGTCACAAACTCAGGGCCCAGACAGTTTAATGAGAATATACGATTCTAAGGAGCAGTGACGACTGTGGCAGATGAGAGAATGGTTACCTCTCCAAAGGCAATGAAAAAACACCCCAAAACATATTGTGACAGGCAAACAGGAAGTCCAAATTTGGCCTGAAGCCTACCAGTTTGTCTGTTGATGCCAGTTATCCTTATAATGATAACAGTAGTAGAGTAGTAGTATAATACAGTAAAAGTAGCTAACAATTTTCGATAGCTTACTCCATGCCAGGCACATGCATTATCTCATTCTGTCTCCACATTAAAGGTAAATAGTCTTATTAACTCACTTAGATGTAAAACTGAGGCTGAGAGAGGGTGCTTATCCACGGCATGGGGATGGTAGCAACAAGTCTGCTGCTAGGTTCGTCTGACTCTGGATCTTGAGCTCTGAGATGTGTTTGGATTTTAGGCCACAGAACTTGGAATTGCATTGGAAGGAAATTGTCAGTCAGTGGTTAAGCTACTCAACGTTGGCACTGGCCAGCTTTGTGACCTTGGAGGAGGCAGCCAAGTCTGGGAGAAAGGGCTGTATTCTTGGACCTAGAGGAAGCGGCGAGATCCGTCTGCAGCGGTGTGGAAAGGCTGGAGAAAAGTCTTCACCAGGTGCCTGGGGAGGTCATTAAAGAAAGAAATAGTTCCTGTGAGGTGCAGAAGGTGGTGGGGGGCTGGGAGTGTGGGGTGTGTGCAGTACAGAGAAGCAGGAAATCAGGCTAGAGGGAAGTTTAGCAGGAGCTTGTGGTGTTAGGTGTTGGCAGATGTGAGTAGTGTCTACAGGGATGTTATGTGCCGTGGGTGTAGCAGTGTATGAGGGACTGTCTAGGGCTGTCGAATAAAGAACTGAAATGTATGTGGTCTGAGATTTAACCCAGGGCTTCCTGCTACAGTACACGTTAAAACCAAATGAGGTTTTCGTCTGGGTGGAAGGGACTGACTTTTCCCCACTGGCTTTTGTTCAGTCATCTCAGCAGGCTCCCCACACTCACCTCAGGGTGGATTTTCTGGGGCATCGTGGATCTGTATCAGGATCACTGGCATTTCCCGTGGTATTTAGTAGAAAGAGAGTCATAAAGAAAGAATGCTGACAGACCTTTGGTTGTTGAATTAACCAGCACCACTGAAATGTTTGCCTATTAACATAGCACCTTTACACAAACAAGCCACTAACTTGTTGCACATTGTAGCTCTCAAAGCCCCTCTGTCTAAATGAATTTGACTCAAGGAAGTGAAAAGTGAAGTCAAGCTGTGCCTCCCTGGCAGCACATGAACATGAACCTTAGGGAACACAGCAGTCTCTGTGAGAGGCCTGTCTGCATAAACCTTGCTTTTTTAAAAATTAGAAAAGAATTTTATATATATACACACATATACACATTCATATAAATATAAAATTAAAGGGCTCTATCTTGACTGTTTTCCCTGAAAAAATGTGAATATACTACAAAAATATGTGAGAAGTTAAGATTGATGAATGGATTTTGCTTTCTTCAGTCTGAAGACTTTTAAATAGACACTGGAGGAGGAAGCAAACTTAGCTGCAAGAAACCTAATACTGCTAGACGAAGGGGGAGACGTGGGACCAAAAATAGAGCAGGAGTTGAGTCTGGGGAAGCCCTTTTGTCGAATTGTTTCACTGGCTTTAAATGATCGCTTTCCTAGAAGCAACAAGAAAAACTGGTCCAGTTTGTTTTCAGAATTGGAAGAAAATACTTATGTAAGCTCCGCCACGTTTCCATCTGGAATACCGTTGAAGAACTTGGCCAGATCTCAAGTGGTTTATGTTTAGTAAACAAGACTGTCTTCCGCTTCCCATCGTGAAAGAGCAAATGGGTTGGGGTTTCGTTGCTGCTTTTCAGTCTCTTTTAATGGCTCGTTCAAGGTAATACTGCATTAGTCTCCGCTGTTTATCTGCAGCGTTTGGTGCGTGAGGGCGGTTTCTGAAGCAAGGAGCCAAACAGCGGTGGAAGTAGGAAGAGCTCAGACTGTGAGCACCCTGGCAGGGCTGCCCAAACTCTACCTGTTTCTCAGGGTTGGTGGTGGGGGGTGAGGGATGGCTTTTGCATAAACTTGAAATTCAGCTTTTTCCATTTTTCAAATTTCAGGAAAGAGGCTTTTAATTTTATGGACAAATGAAATAAAGGGAATTTCAAGTCAGCTCTTTTGAATGCTTATGATTTTTTTCATGTTTTAAGAGTTTACTTTTTCTCCTAATATGAGAAAACATTTCTTTCTGAAGTGGTGGTTATCTAGTAAAAAAATGACATTTCTTTTGATGTTTGAGAATACATTATTATGGAAAAGTGAACACTGATCCACTTTTTTCAAATGTGGAGAAGACATTTATGCTTTAAATTTAAATTATTTTTATAGGTCCCCTGTTAAATTCT
Source organism: Anoura caudifer (assembly GCA_004027475.1). NCBI lineage: Eukaryota > Metazoa > Chordata > Mammalia > Chiroptera > Phyllostomidae > Anoura > Anoura caudifer. Next base: position 41,070 of record PVKU01008528.1, read on the forward strand.
TCTAATTATTAGGTTTAAAATATTTATGTGAGAGAGGTAAGCATTTTAGCAAAGAAATGGTAATTTTATTCTGCAAGACAAAAAATACTAATGAAGTGTTTCAGAGCATATAATTTAGGAAAACCATATAGTATGTATTTCAGATTCACTGCAGATAAAAATAGTCACACCAAGTTAGTAAGTATTCTGCTATAGTAACTTCCCCCAACACCTCTTCCGAAATCTTGAATTAAAGGTCTTTTCCTAAACTGGTCATCTCAATATTTTGAGTTTTATATCTTATACACAGTGCAGACCAAGCAAATAATAAAATGTATAGAGGTCAGTCTGTCCTTCAGATTCTATCAGCTATTTTGAATCTAATTCTTAAACTGTCCATGATAGCTTGGCAGCAAGCCAGGTGCTTGTCATTTTAGCTTGTTAGGGTTAAGCCTAGTCCTGTCAAGAACAGGCTTACTAGTCTTTTTTAATGGCCTCCTTAAAATGTTTCATTTCAAATATCAGCTAAAGAACTTAGGATGACAATAAATGTGGACAGAGGTCAAGTAAAAGTCCTGAGCAGATCAGGAATTCACTGAAGGAGGAAATGCAGAGATGGATGACTTTAGGGCCCTTGTGGAGAAGCAGAGGATTGCTGAGGCATTTGTGTTAGAACAAGGTCTAAATTGTGTAGTTGTGTGACATGTAAATGGCATTTGTTTGACTCTAGTATAAACGATTTTCTTTTGTGCATTTTTTTTTTTTTTGCATTAAAATGTGCCACCTATTCTTCTGGGGAATGGGAAGGCTAAGCATTAGAAAGTTGCGGAAAAGCTGATCAAGACGAGAAGACTAAATCTGGAGCAGGCAAAAGAGAGGGGGTGTCCCGTGAGCCAAGGGTGTCACCTACTCAGGGATGGTGACAGTAAAACCTACAGTAGGACATAGAGAGGAAAAATGGCTAAAAAGAGGTGAGGTGAAGAGACATTTGGGAAGAGGCAGGAAGAGGAAGCATTTTTGTTAAGTGGAATAATGTGTACCTGCGCCTCTGGGAACAGGAGAGGCCACGTTTCCCGGCAAACGGTCATGCTCACTTTGTTGATGAGCCTGGCAGCCTGAGGTGTGGGGTCTGTGGCACTCGTTACGACTGTGAGTGGGACTAGATATGGAAAAGGCTGCGGGGGATCTGTGAGCCTCCAGGGATATGTTTTGAGCCACAGCAGCTTGTGTGTGACCTTGCAGGGGGTGGAAGACAATGGCAGTTGGGGCTATGTAACTGGGTAAGCTAGTTGAGTCAAATCAGGGGAGCCTAACAGGTCCTACTCTTTCTCTGGAATCATTCCACACCTGGAGGACTTGGGATGGGATTTCCTTTGTAAGTGTGAAGGTAGGGCTGAGCATGAAGACCTTTGGACATGTGACATTAGAATCCCCTTCTTCCTTCCTCTGCCCTCTTCCTGGGGTGCACCATGGGTTCACATTGTTCCGTGATGGGACCCGATTTGCTGGAAATTATTGCATATTCTGTATCTTTCTTGATTTTCTTTCCACTTACATGTGCACTCTCTGGTGTCCCTATTCTCTCCAAGTAACTGGAACTAATTTGGTTAAAAAAATCCTTCGCTCTCTTGTTTAGAGTTAATATAAATGTAACTCCATCTCTATGCTTGCATTTAAAAGAAGGGTTCACGTTATGTTAACTCAAAGAAATGGTGACATTTTGGGCATGTCTTTGGGTAAATAATATGATGGGGATATTACAATGGAGTCTTTATACGCATATTTTTTACTCATGGAAATTAAACTCACACACTTGGCTAAAAGAAAAATGAAAGGACAAGAAGTAACAATTGAAACATGATAAGCAGAGTCCTGGAGTGAACATGAGATCGGAGATATGAGCCCGCAGTCTGTAGGGAGATTTCATTTCCTTTCAGAGCTGGAGCGTTGGCTTTAACTGCATGACCCATAAAATGCAAGTGAAATATTTTGTTTGGTATTTACCTGAGGAGTTAATGGTCTTTCCCCAAAGGACCAGGAAAGCAGGTTATCTTAGACTTCATGAGAGGCAGCATAGTGTTGTATATTACAAAGGATTTCATGGAATTTTCAAGGATGGTTTTAACTGTTTGTAATTGCTGCCTTGAGTTTGACTTTGGACTCTGATATAGTTCCCTGTACCTTTAGACGTGGCTTTACAGTGTTGGCTGGCTGACGGTGGTTCTTTCAGGGAGGCGGTAAGCTCCCTTTGAGATCTGGGCCTGTGTGTTGTTCATTGCAGCTAAAGGAGCTCCAAAAACATTTCTGTTGAATGAAATAAATACATAACGCCTCTGCCTGGTACCCTCTCCACCCCCCACGGTTCCTGAAACAGATATGAGTGGGGACATTATGGCTCTTTGGTTTGGAAGAGATGGGTCTTGCTGAGCGGTTCGGATCATCTGCCGGACCTGGATTGCAAGGTCCTGACTTACTGAGGGGTCTTGTCTCTAGCTGCTGCCCTAACCAAAGATGGTGGCCGTAGGGATTGGTAGGAAGTAGGATGATGGTGTGTGTGTGAGATCCTGGTGGCTTTGAAGATGCTCCTACTATCCTTGAAAAAGAAAAAAAACCAACAGAATTCGCATGTCCCGTATCATGATAAGGCATGTGGTCTTTGCAGGCTGTTTTAGCACCCCAAGAGTGGATGCCTCACCCACCTTGCCCTCCCACCCTCACTTAGAAGGTTCTGTTTCCTCGTTTGCTCCTTAAAGATGGTTTTGAATACTGGGATTATGAGTGGCTTACAAGTTAAAGCCTAATAAAAGATACGCTGTCCATCTCCACAAACCACTAGCTCCACCCCACCCCTGCTCTGTTCTGCCTTTCACAGTGGTCCAGTTGTGGACTACAGTGATGATCCCAGTAGCTTTATGTATAACTTACCTGGTAGCTTACATCTGTGTGTCATAAAGAAAGGTTTTACCAGTTTAGTAGATGGCCTTCTTGATAAGGTGCTTGATTGACAGGGCAGGGCTGAGTGAAGAAAATTATCACAGGAGTCTGTCTGTTCTTTATATGCCATTTACAGATGTTTGCGGCCCTCAGTGAGTTTGGAAGCGCCAGTGTATGACACCCAGACCTTCATACCAGATGCAAATTTGATCTCACTGCTAACCGCTCATTCTGATGCTGTTTCCAGTGTTTTGCCAGCCCCCCGGGCCAGTTTGATCTTTTTACATTTTTGATGTGCCAGCCAACCTCTGTTGTATTCAATAGAATCACAAAGATGGAGGCACTTGCAGAGGTAATCAGATCCAGTGTTCTTTAAACGTTCTTTCCCTCAAAGGGACAGCAAAACCACTAATAAATATAATTTACGGCAATATGTAAATCAGAGAAAAGCTGAACTTCCAGGTCAGAGAGAGACTTAAATGGGAGGCCCTAGTCCTCTGTGTTTCTTTACTCCCTTCCCACCCCGACCCTTGAGGTATCTGGACATAATAACATCTGGAGCTCTGTGGGGCTCAACTTGAAAACCACAGCTCTTGGCGTAATGGGTGTTTTCTAAGTCTTAAGTAAATCTTCCTAGCACCAATTTGCTGTTTATTGCTTCCTGAAAGTGAAACTTCAAAACAGGACGCTCCAAGTTTTCTGTCTGCGTTTCTCTGTGTGGGAGTCCCTGTAGGGCCCTCACCAGTCACGAAGAAGCTGTGAACATGCAGCCCAACCAGCCTGCGCCGACGGGTACCGGAGGTGAGAAGCTGACTTGAGGAACAGAACGGTACTGGTTTTTTTTTTTTCTTCGATGACAACGATGGCATCTGGATGAGACTATGAACATGCTTAAAAAGTTGGGGTGTCCTTTCTGGAACAGGCTCTAACTGTATACAGATCAGTGATTCTCAAAATGTGGTCCCCTAAAACTTGTCCAAGTCCAAGTTCTTGGCCTGTACCGCAGACCTGGTGAGTCAGAAACGCCGAGGGTGGAGGCCCGCAATTGTGTTGAACAAGCCTTCTCTGTGATTCTGCTGCACACTGAAGTCTGAGAACCACGGGTGCCAGAGAACAGGGTGGAGGTGCCAAGAGCTGGCTGCTTCCTGCCTTCCCGCCCCCTTCTAGCAAACTTCTTCCTTCACTATGGAAATTTGATGTTTTCTCGATCTGATGTGATATCCTAAACAATTTTATCTTCGAAACAAATGCCCTAGGTCTGCCCTTCAGTTAGATTACCATCCCTTCCCTTTCACGTGAGATTCGGAAGTAGCCCTGGATGTATATGAACACTATTTTTAGGTGTTAGTTGGAAGCCTGTTTGTTTAGGAAAGGAAGAGATTTGCTGCTTGAGCAATCAGGGCCTTACTTGTCTGAATACTGTGAGGTGACTCGGAATCACAGACCTTTCAGCTTCTTGTCTCCAGGGAGAGTGTGAAGAGGGATTTCCTACGTGGAGCCCTCAGGTGACTGGGATCACCTTATTTACGTCAACATATGCACCAGTTTCTCTTGTCTCGTGTCCTTCTGGTCAACAAGGCCATCACTCAGCAGTCTGGAGCTGGGGGTTCCTAATATAATATCCAAGAACCACCTTGATGATATAAAAACAAATTTTGCTTCTATGCGTGGATATGGTATTTTGTGGATAGAGTGTCTATAGTTTTCATCAGTTTCTGGGAAAAATCTATGTACCACCCCCTCAATAGAAGCTGATCAATGTTGCTTTAGCTGCTTTTAGATAATAGTGTTAAGGTTTGCAGACATTTGAGATGGAAGAGCTTTGCAGGGGCATTGGCAGTCATCTTTCAGCCTGCTTTGGGGTCTCCTCAACTGTCCCTGGATCCATGGAGTAGAGAAAGGTTGGTTCTTTAACTGTGCAACCTGCGCTTCTGTGTCTACTGGTGGGAAGGATGCATACTTGTGTTATATACAGTAGTTTCAGGTATAGTTTTAAAAAATCTAATCCTGTGACATATGTAGAGTGGGAGGATATTATCCCTCTTTGGAGTCGATGACACTGAGGCTTAGAGAAAAGCATGAAACAATATGCTTTCATATTGCTAGTTTGCCTGTCATCTGAAAGCATTGGACCCTCCCACCAGCTCATGCTCTGGTTACTTCTAAATACACTTGTATGATGCCTAAAAAAGTCTTAGAAGTTTATTGTGGATTGAAAAGAAAAAAAACAGTTGTTTAACTGACCTAACATTATTATTATCTCTCTAAAGGAAATGGATAGTGTTCAAATTGTGGATTTCTTTTTTGCTATTCCTTATTTTAGTGATTGTAAAACAAATTTGTATAGACATAATTTCTCCACAATCAAATAAAAACTGGCTCCAGCTCCAATTCTTTCCTTCTCGAAGATCATAGGAACCTTACCTGATTATATTTTTAAGCGTGTTGGGTCAGGAGAGAGCAAGTCATTGGCAGCTGGGAGCGTTGCCTCATTTTCATTAGATTGTTCTTTGGGTTTCAAAGATGAGTGTCCTTGTAACTTACATTACCCAGCCTTAAAATTGCACATAAAAGTTTGCTGTGGAAGAGTGGCAAATGTGAGATAAATTGAGAAGGTCAAGGAGAAAACTGTGCTAAGAGCTTCTCGTAAATGAATTGTCATAAAAGCACAGAGATTTCTCCAAGTGACAAATTAACTTGAGATAGTGCTTTGCATTTTTAAGTAACATGTGATAGGGTAATACCATTTATGTTCAAGCGAGAGGTCAGTGACCTGTGTATTCTACGTGTGCCGTTGTCCAGTAGTGCAGAAAAGCAAGCCGTGCATGTGGAGATTGAATTGACTTTTATTTTGCAAAGGCATTGCGTCTGCGATTCGGTCGGCAGCGAGATGGTGTGTGTCGGTGCAGGCTGGCGTCTGAGAAGTGTCTGTGGGGAGGGCTTGGGGATGGAACATTTTACAAAAGGGATATTTGTGCTTAGGAAGCTTCTTAGGAAGATCTTGTTCTGACTCGCATTACTCTTACTTTACTGAAGTCACTGAAAAGGACATCAAGATATCAGTCACTTAGTTCCCTGGCATTGGGTGGGTAGAAAAGGCATTAGCCAGTGAGATGGTCCTTCCTTTTGTCAACAAGTCAGGGGTTTCATTATGATAACTTTGAGCAGGTGATTCTGTATTTCTAGGAGGAATGTGCATATTACTGTCATTTAGGTTACATTAATTTTAGGGTTTTGTACATCTCTGATTTGTTGAACAGCAATGAGACTGAAGAGGGTTCCTGCCCTGTGGGAGGAATCCACTTTCCCAGTGGGTTGTGGGAAAGCTCTGTGTTCTTCGAGCCGTTGATGGCGGTATTAGGAGTTTGCTAATAATGTCTTTGCCCTCTTTATTCTTCTACTGAAGCTTTTGTTTTCTTTCTTTGGCCTTTGGCCACATTGCAGTTTTGCTCCAGGATTTTAATTTGTGGGGCTAAGACAGTGGGCATGATGTTAGCTAATTACGTCAAGTGCTGGTGGTTATGGACTTGACCTTTCAAAATCAGAGCACGATGCCAAAGATCACATTTGTACTTGAATGAGATTTTCCTGTTGCTTCCATCTCAGGGACACCATGAGCGCAGACACTGAGGAGGTCAAGGGAGATGAGGTGTGGTGCTCCGTTCAGGAGCTCCAGGCCGTGTACCTAGCAGTCAGTCCCCCAGCCCATGGGGCCGTTGTTGAGGTTCTTGGCAGAAGCAGAGTAGATTTATGTCATTGAGAGTAGGAAGGAGCCTGAGGCAAAGCAGTCTCTGGATTTCCCTGAAGTTTTTTTTTTTTTTACAGTTCTCTCCTGGTATCTATCTATTCTTCTTTCTTTTTTAATTTTAGTATATTGTTTTTTCTCATAAGAAAAAACAACAGTACTCTGAATCTATGCTTCCTCTGGTGGAACCTAATATAGAATCTGTTTGTATCTAAATAAAGAAGGTGAATCAATTTTAACAGCTAGTCAACTGACCCAGAAACTTGATGGGTATTTTGAGGTTGTGTGCTCACCTGTCTGGACAATTGAGGACTTTGGATATATGTAGGGTTAGGAAATACCTGTGCAATGATAGGTTTTGTTGTTCATGGTAGGAAATATTAGCCATACGTTACAGTCCAGTGACTTAGGGTATGACTTCAAAATAGCTTTGCCTTAATAATTTAAAAAAGCCCCTTTTTGGTATCTTTTAATTGAGATAAAATTTACCTAACACAAACATTGTGAATATTTTTTTTTTCAAGAGAATTTGAGAAGGCCGATTGACTGAACACTTGATTCTCATGTATTTGAGTTCAATGGCTGATAGACTAGAATTGTGTAAAGCCAGGTCCTTTCCTTCAAGATCACAGCGTCCTAAGGGGATACAAATGTAAACAAATATTAATGGAGACATGGACAAGGTGCCCTGTGACTGCCAAGGATGTTTGCTGCACTTTCCTTTTTAAGCCTGCCTCTGAAAATAGTGGAATCTTTCCCTCTTGCTCTAGGTTTTTGTAGTGGCTTGTCTTCGATGTGCTCCTGTTTTCTGTTAAGGATTTTGTATGAAAGAATTTTATCAGCTGCTTCATGCATCTGAACATTTCTTGCTTCTCAGATTCAGATACAAATATAAGTGGTGATGCCCAATGTTAGTCTGTTTGTTAGAATTATAAAATGTGCTTGATATAACTTGATATAAATTTGGTATAAAACAAGGTATTTTTGAATGTTGGAAGGTAATCTGGGATTCTCTTGTCCACTGAACTCCAGGTCTGTTGCTTACTTAAGCCAGTCCTATATTACATTTCTCTTTCTATTGTATTTTACCCCCATCTCCTCCAAAATCCCAAGCCAAAAAAGAGTGTACGTCCTGTCTTTTTTGTTTTGAGTTTTCCGGAAACTTTCAGTCTCTTCTTTTTCTTTTTGTTATTAAAATTTCTTGCATGTTTGCAAATGATATAACAATGCCTTTTCCATTTATGCTATTAAATGAAGGATTTAATGGACAATATTTATAAACATCTCTAGATGAAATAAAATGAAATAGTATTATGTAAGGTGAATAAGCTATTTTCTTAAATTAATTTGAATTTTATTTAGTTGAATTTTTCTCAACGCTAATATATGTTTTAAAAATTTTAAAACGTTTTAAATATAGTTAATGCTGTTTACATTTTCTCACTTCCCTATTTGGGGGAAGTGAGTACCTTTTTTTTTCAAAGATTTTATTTATTTATTTTGGGGAGGGGAAGGGAGAGAGAAAGAAAGGGAGAGAAACATCAATGTGTGGTTGCCTCTTATGTGCCCCACACTGGAGACCTGGCCCATAACACAGGCATGTGCCCTTACTGAGAATTGAACTGGTGACCCTTTGATTCTCTGGCTGGCACTCAACCTTGGAGCCACACCAGCTGGGGCTATACAGTATCTTTTACATTTTACTTTAAAAAATTCTTCTTTAATGTTTCATTTTGGTCCATGAAATGTAAAAATTGATGTCAATTGACTTTATTTTAGAATCTATTTTATTCAAATCTTGCAGCATGTTGGTCAAGTGTGAGAATGTAATTTTCATAGCTCAATTTTAAACCTTAACAGGAGTTTTATTTTCTCTCTGTGTGAATTGCTTAAAGGGCAAATGTATCTGGTTACACTCTACGGTTTTATAGAAAGGTCCTTTCCTCCCTTCGCTATCTTGACAGCTGAGAAAATTAAGGGAACAATCAACAGCCTGGTGTAAGAGAGCGGAAATTTGTCCAGTGCGCTGGAATCTGCTTCCTCCCTGGTGTGAAAGCTTGTATTGGTGGCCTACAAAGTGACGTTGTGTAAAGATGTGAAGGACAGGTGTTTACTCTGGCCTGGAGCAAGGTGAAAATTTGAAATGGAAGATCTGGGCTCTGTATGTGGAGGAGGTGACTTGGAACTTAACCAGTCTGTCAGTTTTCTTACCTATCATGGAAGCTGGAGACTAAGTGAAGGAGAAATAATTTCACAACTCATAATGTAGCTCTAAAACCTTTTTTTTCTTTTGGTTGATGAATTTTAAGCAGTTGCATACATTTTCCATAAAATTTACTGCCTCCCATTTACCTTTGAATAGAAGCCAACTGGAGACATATTTGGAAGGTTGTGAGCAACGATAGAATGAACTGTTAGAAAGTGGCCTTCGTGGCATTCCTCAAGTGTGTGCTGCTGGGAAAATGACTGCAATTTGACAGCGACGTGTTGGAAAATAATTTTATTTACTATTTAGAAATAACATAAATGAGCCTTGCTTTTTGGATTCACAGGTTCAAAACATTTAGTCATGCCTCACTAGCTCAATCTTCGCTCGTTATGCTTCACGTTGATGGAATTAGCCGCGGCACATTGCGGCGCTGGCTCAGCTCCACAGCTGTGAAAGGCAGGGTTTGACTGAATGCTGGAAAAAGGCTAAAGATGCTGTTTGATGTCAGAAATGGAGATTTGTGAAATTTTGTTTTTCGCCTAAAGTTGATTCAAGAAAGTACCCTGATGATAGAAGAGGAGAAGAACACGAAGAATATCTAATTATAAATTCCTTTTGAAACCAGAAAAGAAACCAAGAAAGAGCAAATAATTTTCCCAAGTCAGGTCCTTGGTGTGTGCACTGCCCATAACATGGCTAGTTTCCGGGCGTGTGCGCTTCCAATGTTGTGCCTGCTAGTGCTGGTAGTAAACACATGTTTAAAGGCCATTCGGCCGGGAAGCATCCAGTTTTCTGGATATCAAAGGACACATACGAATGCAGGTCAGAACTTCATGATACTTGCCGTGAGGCTCATGGTGTCAAGACAGCAAAGCTGCCTTCATATAATGTCCGTAATTTCCAAGGAATTCTTGGAGGTTCTCTTTTGATTATTTTGCTTACCTTGTGCAGGGACCCTCTGCACAGTTTTCCTGTGACTTTTACTGGAGTCACTGGCTTGCGCTTTAGTATTCATAAGGTTATACGAGCATTTTGTATGGCCTAAATCACCTGTCATTTTTTTTTTTAATGGTTAAGGGTAGAGAATTGAAAGTTAGACTTGAGTTTCAGTTTCTGCTCTGCCACTGTGTGATTTTAGTTAAGTAATCTCTTTAAGCTTCAGTTTTGTTGTCTATAAAATGGCTATTCATTCATTCACTGAACAAATGCTAAGTAGTAATTTCTGTCTGCCAGGCCTATTCTTTGTGCTGGGAAGTGAGCAATGAACAAAGCAGACAAAACCCCTGCTCTTGTGGTGCTTACATTCTACTCTGGGCAATGGAATATAAATTAATACAAGTTAAATATAATATATGTTAGGCCCTGCCGGGTAGTTCTGTCAGTTAGAATGCTATCCCAGCACGCCAAGGTTTGTGGCTTGATCCCGAGTCAGAGCACATACAAGAATCAACCAATGAGTGCATGGATTGGTGGAACAACAAATCCATGTTTCTCACTCTTTCCCCCTTCCTCTCTCTCTCTCTCCCTTACTCCCCCCCGCCCCCCGTGTCTCTCCACGTATATGTACTAGGTGCTGACAGTTGTTACAAACAAAAATAAAACAGGGTTGGGGTAACAAGATTGAGTGACAAGATTGAGAGGCAGTTTCTGTTTTGTGTGTGATAGACCAGGCAGGCCTCTGTGTTGAGGTGACAGGTAAGCAGAGAGACGTAAGTGGAGAGAGGCATGATATATGAGGATACCTGGGGCTAGAGGATCTCGAGGACAGCACGTCTGGCAGGCACTACACAGTCCCTGAGAGCAAGCTAGGTGTTGTGAGGAGCAATGAGAGGGGACCTGGAGCACAGTGGGTGAGAGCTAGAGCAGCTGGGATAGTGTCTACCTTGCAGGATTGCTTAGAAAGTTGGGTGAGATAACACTTTTAATATGCACTTTCACACAGTAAAAGGATAACAATACACCATCACATGTGAGGATTATTTTAGGAACAAAAAGAAGGGTCCAGTAGTATAAAATTTATTAATGGCATTCATCATCTTATTAAATACAAGTAGGAAAGAAATGATATAATTTTTACAGAAAAGACATGTGATAAAATTTAATATCGTCTTGATTAAAAAAAAAAAAAAACAACTCAAAATATACTAGGAACTGCTTTGGAGGATGCCTGTACAAGCCCTGCAAACCAAAGAAGCTGTCAAATATGATTGGGAAATGTTGGATTGAACAAAGTTAAGCAGGGCTCTCTACTACAGGCCTTCTTAGAGCCTTAATTTGCATTATGTACTTTGTGAATATTCAAGAGGGATATTAAAATTGCTGCATTTCCAAATTTATTTGAATATAGAACCTTAAACAGTGACTACGATTTTTTTTCCTTTGAGAAACATCTTACAAGTAGTTGTCACATTGGGAAACATCACTTTAGTACTTGAGAGTTGCTTTCGTTTACCTTCATTATTCATTTTAATAAATCAGTACTCCTGATTTATTTTTAAGGTGCCTGTTATCTCTTCCTTTGCCTGCTTTTCCTCCTCTGTGATATGCTGCAACTCAATGATTTGTTTCATGGCTGAGACCCTCCCAAAGTCATCTAAATTACACTGGGCGTCTTGGCTAAAGAAGATAATTCTATGTGATTAACGCAAAACCTTATGGACTGATTGAATCGAAATTGAAGATTGAAGGTTTATGTGACTCAACTTTTCCCAAAGCTTTTAAAAGTTTTGCTGTTCACTGGGTGGAATTAAATCAACTTAATGGGTAGCTATTAGAGCATTATGTGGATTGGAGAATAAGGATTCTACCTTTGTCTTCACCATTTACCAGCTACTTAATTTTGAGCAGGTTACTTAGCCTCCCTCTGGTTCAGTTTTGTCATCTGTAAAATTCAGGGATTGGATTTAGGTTCATCCATTTTAAGATGCAGAGTTACTATTAGTATATTTAATTGAATCAGTGATGATTGAGGGCTTATGTAGAATATTTTGTTCCACTCTGCAAGTTTCCACATGTGACCATAACCTTGTGTCTCAGTTCAGCTCTTTTGGAGAATGAAATTATTCAATAAAGTGGCTCATTGTCTACTCCATGTATTTGAAAACTTGTTGAGTTGTTTGAGACTTCTGTCTTCCTTGATTGATTTGTTAATTACCCTATAGGAAAGCACTTGATTATAACACAGGTCAATTAATTCAGTGCTATGGATAAATCCACACCTCCTGCATTTGCTTTACTGATATAGGCAGAAATCCATGATGTGGATATTAATTATCCTGCCCCTAGCTCCCCCACCCCCCGTGTTCATTTGGTGGCTTTGCTGTGCCTTTGGTGCACTCCCTGCCTGTTAGCTGATTTCTGAACTCAGCACAAGAGAAGTCTAAATGCACTGAATTTATACCATCTGGAAATGAGCTTTCAGTTTTGTTCCTCTGTTAAAATTAAGATGTGACATAGCTATTACATGGAAGGATTGTAAGCATGGATACGATTTGATTATGCGGAGGTTGGATGTTTTGTTAGAAGGAAAGCACTTGCCTGGGGAGAGATTTGAGTGTGCCTGAATTGTTAACTGCCAACTTCCCCCTCTTTTTTAATGGGAGACATATTTTGTTTTTAAATGAGATGACAGCCAAGTGAATTGTCAAGACCTAGTGAATTTTTAGAGAGTCCTTTTAATGTACTTGGGTTCCGTTTAACCTTGCCTTCGGTGTCATTCTGTGCATGACTGTCAAAGGACTCGGCTTCCTTTGAAGTTGCTGCCAGCGACATCATGGTAAAATAAGAGGGTCCCCAGCAAAGCCCTTAGTGATACACAGTGATGCCTTATTACCCAAGTCACAGCTTATGTGTGGGGGGTGCCTAAAGATGCAGCATAAAAGGAGGGGGGTGTGATAATGAACACTAAGATGGGAGAAGTATTTCTCATGAATTAGAGATGCCCTTTCATAATTCAAGAGTCACTGAATGAGGAGAGACTTGAAATCGCCCGAAAAGCGTCTGTGAGCAATCTGTAATTCTTAAGAGGCAGCAGAAGCCTGTGTCACTTCAGCACATGATGATAAAACTGTGCATGTGGGTTTATGGAAGGAGGAGAGTTCTTTTACTTGTAAAACCTCTTGTGGTTAAATGCCCAGAGATCTGATTATGGATTATACTGCAAGGCTCCAGGTGCTGAATAAATGATTCATTGATTAGCGTAAAGAAGACAGATTTGAAGGCACTGGGGTAATTTTAATATGAAGAGTTTGTTTATTTGCATGTGAAATGCTACCCTTTACTTTTTATTTGTTTTTATTTTTTTCAATCACAGTTGACACTCAATATTATTTTGTGTTAGTCTCAGATCTTCGGCATAGCGGTCAGACATAACTTACGGAGTGGCCCCCTGATAAGTCTAGTACCCACCTGGCACCACACACGTTATCCTTCACGGTTCATGTCCCATACTCACTCTTCTTGTGCCACGTCACAACCACTGCTGTGCCTAGTTTTGAAGATTTAGGGCACACTGAGGTTCCCTTCACCCCACTGTTTTCCTTCCATGAAACATTTGTTATAAGAAAAGGTATTGCATTCTAAGCCTTTAAGACATGTGTAGGTCAAAACACACACATGGAAAGCCTCTTATAGTAACTTTTCACAGAGCCATCTTTAAATATATTGGACTACTGCAGAAAAATTATTACATTAATGAGTGGCTCATGCTTTGGGGCTTGGGAAATCTTTAGACAGGAATCTTGAAAAGACATAGTTGTACTAGGCTCTGACTTGCATTGCTCACCTGAATGCATCTAAAGAGGGGGAGATATTTTACCTAATAATTAAAAGTACATCAGAATAAGCTGCATCTTGTTTCTTGCTTCTGTGTAGTTATGATCATATGTAATTACAAGATTGGACCATGTCTTTTTCTCTTTTATATGATAATTGGCATTTCCCCAGTTTATTATAAACATAAAATTTTTTTATGGTTGACATCATTTTTCGATGATTGTGGTAAATAGGGAGGAAGCCAGTATTTATGTGGTGGAACTTGTCTTCCCAGTTAGGCCTGATGATATGAGGTGTGTCTAAGACCAAATCAAAGTAACCTTTGTGCAGGGGATAGCAAAAACCCTGAACTTGGAACTCTCAGTGTTTAGATAAGTCAAAGGCACCTGGGAATATTGTGGGAGCAATCATATATTTTTAAAAAGTTGTTTTTGAAAGTGTGTAATGGCCCTCTCTTTGCTATTTCATGTTTTGTTGTCATTAACTAATGTGAAGCTACTGATGCGTGGATATGGACTTACTTAGTTTCACATTTTTTTTCCTCTTGTGAAAGAACCATATAATGACTTAACATCTCTTAGAGATGGAGGAATCCTCCTCTCTGCTCTCTATTACCCAATGGGGGTCTCTTATTTTTGGCTGGCACTCAGGTCTCTAACTAAAGATTTTGGTTTTGCTTATTTCTTTAAAATGATAAAGTAAGTGCCATCGGAGGAGAGCCTATTTAGTGCACAACAAATAGGAGGAGGAAAAAGCGAGGAAAACTTAGTTTGGGTTTTGGTAGTTTATTCGTGATTGTGGAACATTTTTTTATTCATTTCTATAGATTCTGAAAGTCTTGGAGTTTCAAACAGTGCCAAGTGCTGGAGAAATTGTTTTGCTCCTCCGACAGAGTGAAGTGAGCAAGGACAACCCAGCAGGAGGTTGAAGAGCACGGTCACAGGTAATGTCTTCTTTTCTTACTACCATTGATCCATGTTCAGTAATGTTTAATAATATACTTTGAAAAAGCCTACTCGAACTTACATATCCAAGTGAGCATTATCTTGTTCAAAACTGTCTTTTTGATAGGCCACTCTCTATCCTCTACTCAAACCATTAAACTTTTTTCCTGCATCTTGATCATCTGGAACTATTCTTTAAAGCATCCTGTTTTCTGTGGTCGCAAATCTTAACCCTGTGAGGGTGTATTTGGAAAGTAGTATGAACTTACTTAGAACTAGGATGATGAATCTGGGGACCTCTACCTTAAATAAATAACCAGAAGGAGCAATAATGTAATGAAACCAGTTTCACTTTGTAATTTATGTATGTGTTTAAAGGCTCATATGCTGTATTGGCAGTTATTGCTAAGAAGAGGTGACTCTAAGTTTTAAACAATGGTATTGTTAAAATAAGTGATTAGGCTTCATACCTTATAGAGAAGTATATATTATTTATCTGACTATGTATATGTTGGTATTCTTTCTTATTCAAATCAATCAATGAGTATTGTAAAAGGGCTCCTGTATTAGTCATGTAAATAAGATGAGGTCTGAACTTCCCTATAAGGTATACCTCTAAGACTTTGTAATTTGCATCTTACTGGTGGTATGTTTTGCATTTTTCTCAAAATGTTATTAGAGTACCTGTTAAAAATGCACAAATGAGCCCGGGCTCATGTAGCTCATTGATTGAGCATGGGCCTGCAAACCAGAGGGTTGCCAGTTCAATTCCCAGTTGGGGCACATACATAAGTTGCAGGCCACGTCCCTAGTAGGGGGTGTGTGAGAGGCAACCACACACTGATGTTTCTCTCCCTCTCTTTCTCCTTCCTTTCCCCTCTCTCTAAAAATAAATAAGTGCAGTCTTTAAAAAATGCACAAATGACTAGGCCCCAGTCTAGTGTGTCAGAATTAGAATGGTGGGAGGCAGGATTTAGAAACTGGCCTTTCTCAAGTATTGCCAAGGATTGACACCCTCAATGCCGTACAGTCTTTCCTCCAATAAGCCTTTGCGTTCTTTTTTTAGTTATTTCCTTGATTTTAGCTTTAAATAAAACAATGCTAATATTCTTAGTACACTGTTTTGACACAGGGTTATGTACTCAAGTAGCTTATTATTAGATCAACTTGAGACTGTAGTTGCATATAACTGTAGTTTGAACTTTATGTCTAAATTAAAAATGTATATATTTTTTCCTGGATATAAATGGATAAATATATTTTTGAGATCTAAATGCCAAATAGTAAATCTTATGAAATATCTTCTCTTCAAATTTACTAGTAAGTTGTACTTCAGATTTCTTATTCAAATAGAGGCTAAAGAGTAATGGGGTAGATAAGCATTGGAGGCCCCTAGGGTCCGAGCTACACTACACGTATCATCCAGTCCAGCATTTTTTAGCAAACATGTAATGAAGGTGTTGCTGTGCAATTTATGGTTCAAACAGAGGAAATCCTTTCTTGCTTGTGCCCTGAGATTTGTGAGGCTCTTTGAAACCTTCAAAGGAAGTATTAACATGAAATGGAGCAGGAGGCTTTGCTATGAAGTTATTTTCTTTTTCTTTTATTTTTTAACATTTTTATTGATTTATCTTTAGAGGGGAAGGAAGGAGAGAGAGAGAGAAATATCAATGTATGGTTGCCTCTTGTGTGTCCCCTGCTGGGAACTGGCCTGCAACCCAGGCATGTGCCCTGACTGGGAATCGAACCGCGATTCCTTGGTTCACAGGCCTGTGCTCAATCCACTGAGCTACACCAGCCAGGGCTGAAGTTATTTTCATTATCATATACATTCTTGACATTCACATAAATTTATTAATTTTGCAGAATGTAAGCATTGTGTATAAAGTATTATTTTATAGATAGTTTCAATCCTACAAATTATTCCTTTACTTTAAAAGATATTGACAGTGTTACAGCGTTCTGTGCATATTGATATTTAGAGATAGCATACTTTATGTAAAATAAACATGTGGCAATAGATTCATGAATTAGGGCTATTAATAAGGCTAATATTTTCTTTATTAAAATACTTAATTTATTGGTATAAAATATTCCATTAAGTTTGTACTATAAAAATTGGTTTAAAATACACATAACACAAAATTTACCATTTTAACCATTTTTAAGTGTCCAGTTTAGTACTAAGTATATTTACATAGTGTGCAATCTCTAGAAAGCTTTCATCTTGCAAAGCTGAATCTTTACACATTTGACAGACCTTCTCCTTTGCTCCTCCCTCCAGCCACTGGCCACCACTCATTCCACTTTCTGTCTCTGAATTTAACCATTCTAGACACCCTATGTAAGTGGAATCACGCAGTAATTGCCTTTTTTGCGATTGGCTGATTTCACTTAGAATACTGTCCTCAAGGGTCATTCCTGTTGTAGCATGTGTCAGAATTTTCTTTCTTTTTAAGGCTGAATAGTGTTCCATTGTGTGCATGTACCACATTTTGTTTACCCATTTGTTTGTTGTTGGGCATTTGGGTTGCTTCTGCCTTTTGGCTATTGGGGAAAGTGCTGCTCTACATGGGTGTACTCATCCGAGTTCCTGTCTTCACATCTTTGGGGCATACGTCTAGAAGTGGGACTGCTGGATCATATGGTAGTTCTATTTTGAATTTTTTGACTAACTGCCATCCTGTTTTCCACAGTGGCCACACCATTTTACCTTTCCACCCATAGTACACAGGAGTACCAGGGTCTCTGCATCCTCGCCAATGCTGAGGGATTTTTTTTTATGGTAACTACCCGATGGGTGTGAGGTTATATGTCATTGTAGTTTTGATTTGTATGGCCCTAATAATTAGTCATGTTAAACATTTCATCATATGCTTGTTGACCATTTGTCTATCTTCTTTGCAGAAGTGTCTAGTAAAGTCTCTTGCTCACATTAAAAATCAGGTCATTTGTCTTGTTGAATTGTGGGAGTTGTTTATGTATTCTGGATATTAATCCTTTATCAGATATATAATTTGCAAATATTTTCTCCCATTTTGTAGTTTGCCTTTTTGTTCTGTTGGTTATGTCCTTTGCATCGAACTTTTAAATTTTGATGTAGTTCAGTTTATTTTCACTTTTGTGGCCTGTGTTCTTTGTGTCACATCCAGGAAATTGTTGCCAGATCCAGTGTTTTGAAGCTTTTGTTCTATGTTTTCCTCTAAGAGTTTCTTTTCTGTTTTATATATTTTATTGATTATGCTATTACAGTTGTCCCATTTCTCCCCCATCGTTCCCCTCCACCCTGCACACCCCCTCCCACCCACATTCCCCCCTTTAGTTCATGTCCATGTGTCAGAAGTTCTTTAGCTTCTACATTTCCCACACTATTCTTGCCCTCCCTCTGTCTATTTTCTCTCTACTGTCTATGCTACTTATTCTCTGTACCTTTTCCCCTCTCTCCTCCTCCCACTCCCCTGTTGCTAACCCTCCATGTGATCTCCATTTTTTGTGTTTCTGCTCCTGTTCTATTTGTTTGCTTAGTTTGCTTTTGTTTCAGGTGTGGTTGTTAATATCTGTGAGTTTGCTGTCTTTTTGCTGTCATATTTTTTATCTTCTTTTTCTTAGATAAGTCCCTTTAACATTTCATATAATAAGGGCTTGGTGATGATGAACTCCTTGAACTTGACCTTATCTGAGAAGTACTTTGTCTTCCCTTCCATTCTAAATGACAGCTTCGCTGGATAGAACAATCTTGGATGTAGGTCCTTGACTTTCATGACTTCAAATACTTCTTTGCAGCCCCTTCTCGCCTGGAAGGTCTCTTTTGAGAAATCAGCTGACGGTCTTATGGGAACTCCTTTGTAGGTGACTGTGCCCTTATCCCTTGCTGCTTCTAGAATTCTCTCCTTCATTTTAATCTTGGCTAATGTAATGATGATGTGCCTCGGTATGTTCCTCCTTGCGTTCAACTTCTTTGGGACTCTCTGAGCTTCCTGGACTTCCTGGAAGTCTATTTCCTTTGCCAGATTGGGGAAGTTCTCCTTTATTATTTGTTCAAATAAGTTTTCCACTTGTTGCTCTTCCTCTTCCCCTTCTGGTACCCCTATAATTTGGATGTTGGGACGTTTAAAGATATCCCGGAGGTTCCTAAGTCTCTCCTCCTTTTTTTGAATTCTTGTTTCTTCATTCTTTTCTATTTGTTTGTTTGTTTCTTCCTTCTGGTCCACTCCATTGATTTGAGTTCCAGTTTTCCTCCCATCACTATTGGTTCCCTGTGCGTTTTCCTTCATTTCACTTATTGTAGCCTTCATTTTTTCATCTAATTTGTGAGCAAAATCAACCAATTCTGTGAGCATCCTGATCACCAGGGCTTTAAACTGTGCATCTGATAGGTTGGCTATCTCTTGGTCGCTTAGATGAGTTGCCTCTGGGGCTTTGATCTGTTCTGCTTGAGCCATTTTTAGTTTAGTTTTTTTTTTTTTTTTTTTGATCTGGTTGTGGCTGTTACTTAGTGAGAGGTGGAGCCTTAGGTGTTCACCAGGGTGGGGCAGCCCAGTTGCTGGGTTGTGATGCTGTATGTGGGGGCGGGGTCCAAGAGGGAACAATGGTGCTTGCTCTGAGATCTCTCGGATTCCAGTGCCTTGCTTTCCCCAAGCAAATTGGGTCCTTCTTGTGCTGATTTCTGTGTGAGTGGGCTTGTGTACATTCTAGGACCCTGTGGGTCTCTCCAACAAACTCTCCTGTGAGTCTGGGAGTCTCTCCCAGCACTTCAACCCCCACTCACATGGAAATCAGCAATTGAGTGTTTTCAATCAGTGCTTTTAGGCTTTATTTGCCAGCACTGGGGCCCTGGGTTGCTCAGTCTGTGTAGCTGCTGGTTTTTGCCTGGTTTATCTGCGTGCAAATGTGTGACAGTGGTCAGCCACCTTGTGTGCCTCGCTTAGTCTGCTCTGTGCCTCCCTGTGCCTGGTAACCATTGCCTGTGCATCTGGGACCACTAGCCACTGCTTTTTCCTGCCTTGATCCCTCTTCGCCAACCGATGACTCCACCCCTCTTACCGGTCTGGGTGAATGGTTGTCTGACTTCTGTACAATTCAGTTTTCTGTCTGTTCTGTTGCTTTTTTGGTTCTAAATTTTTGTTGTCCTTAATTTTGGTTGTGAGAGGAGGCACAGTGTGTCCACCTATGCTTCCATCTTGGCTGGAAGTCCCTCTAAGAGTTTTATAGTTTTAACTCTTATGTTTAAGTCTTTGATCCATTTTGAGTTAATTTTTGTATATGATGTAATGGAAGGATCAACTTTATTCTTTTGCATGTGTATATACAGTTTTCCTAGCTTGATTGGCTTGAGAAAAGTTGGTACTTTTAAAAACAGTTTAGGATAAGGAAAAGCAGACAATCATAAATGGCTATGTTGTATCTATGGAAGAATTCTTATAATGTCCTCTGTTTCTAATTAAGAAGATAATTTCAGAAACTGAAGAGCATTACATGGATTTGAAGCTCACCTTAAACTAAGATTTAATAATTGTAGGTAGGTGGAGAGGTTTCATTTATATTTTATGTTAGTTATTCAGTGGGCAACAGCTTCATACATTTTGGATTTGATTATGGCAAACTCTGAGTTTGGTCTTCAGGTAGATGTGTGTGTGTGTGTGTGCCTCCTCTTATAGGGCCAGTTAAGTCCTTCCAATGAGAGATCCTCTAATGTTTTAAGGAGCTTTCGTTTCAAGGTTGCAAACAGAATCCATATTCTTATGACAAGAATAGCCAGTAATAAATCCTGGGAATGTCTATAGCCAGCGTGAATCAATCACCTGACTGTGTAGCTAAAGTCACTTGGAATCTGTTTTTGCCTCTTAGCTCTAAAAAGCAGAATGTATGTTAGCAGAATGATATTTATGCTGATTTTGAAAAGGTCAAAAACCACATTTTGTGCCCTTAGAAATGTGGTTATTTTGGAGGAGGACAGGAGGGTGTTGAGGGTGGGGTTGGGAGAATACAAGAGCAAATATGTGTAACTAAGAGGAAAGCCTGGGTAAGACCCTTCAAATGTAGAGGGAGCGGCTTAGACGAGTGTGGGAGTGATGTGGGTAATGGAGGGCTCTAGCACTTAGGTGTATTGCTTTCTTCAAAGGAAATCATAGCAGATACTAAAGGTAGTGCAGCAAGGACCACAAGTAAGAAATGGGCTTGAAAAAGGTTGGAGACAATTTGATATAAAATGTGTATGATAGTCCTGTGGAGGTCCTGCCAGTGGAATTCATCTGTTACGGATTTTGGATGTGAGACAAATAGCAGGTAGACAGAGGCAATTACAGATATTCTGAGCTGTTGAGAGAAGTATTTGAATGCAGTATTTCAGGGTTAAGAGCTTTCCACACAAGAGAAGAGTGGCTGTAAACCAGCATTGGAATGCTGTCTGTTCTGATGCCCTGGCCCGCCTGGGTCACACGGATGTGCGGTGGTGAGTGGGCAGTGTTCTGTGGTTTCCCTGGCTTCCTGTGGGACCGATGGGAAACCATTTCCAAAGGTGGTTTTGAATAAAAATCTAGTCTCCAGATGGACCTGGGACTGGATTTTCTAAATAAATAACACACACACGCAAATACCTAAAAATGACTTCTGAGAGTCAAATAATCAAATCAGCTATGTAATGCTATCATTCTAAAATTCGTTCATTCTCCCCACATGTTTTCACAGTTTTATAGATTTTAAAGTTATAATCTATCTTTACATTTTTTGTGAACTCAGTCTTTTTGATTATTCAGTCACTTTTGTCTCTAAGGGTATTTATAATTTCATTTTAGCTCAGTTTGGATCTTCTCCACTATTAAAAAAATTATTTATTTTTAGAGAGAGGGGAAGGGAGGGAGAAAGAGAAGAAGAGAAACATTGGTGTGAGACAGAAACATCCATCAGTTGCCTCTCCAATGTGCCCCGACCAGGGACTGAACCCGCAACCCAGCCATGTACCCTGACCAGGAATTGAACTGGTGAGTTTTTGCTTTGTGGGACAACGCCCAACCAACTTGAGCCACACCTGTCAGAGCTGTTCTCTAGTTCTGTGTGTCTTCTAATTGACCAGAATAGCTTAGGATGAATGTGTACTATTTATGTTTGTTCGTGTTTTCTATTTCATTTTCAACATCATTCTTGGAATATGTTGCCTTTCTTGGTCTTCAAGGGTCCAGGGCTGCACTGAATTGATGAACTCAGAGAAGAGTCTTCAGTGACCTTCCTAGAGACCAGAGGGCCTCAAATGGTGTTCCTCAGCTGAGCAGCAAGCAGCTTCTCCTGGGAAACTTGTTAGACATGTAAACTCTTGGATCAGAACTCTGAGGGCAGAGCTCAGAAATTTGTATTTAACAGTCCCTCTAAGTGATTCTGGTGCACGTTAAAGTTTGAGAAGTGCTTTGGACACTCTCATTAGCGACTTACTATTGTCCAAGTCCATCATTTTCAAGCCCTTGGTCTCCCAATGAAATAGATTAGGGGTTCTCAAGTGTTGTGTGCTCATGAATTATCTGGTGAGCTTGTTTCAAAATGTTTAAGAAGCAGTTTTACCTAGCTGCCCTGAGATTCTGATTCAGTAGGCCTTGCATGACTCAGTTATCTGCTTTTCAGCAAGCTCCCCCAAATAGTTCTATGAATGATGTGGACCAATGGATGTCTCTTCAGTTTCCTTCAAACCCCAGAGTGGTGTGATTTAAAATGGCGCTTTTTTTTTTTTTTTTTTTTAAGTTCAGTAGCTGAAAGCTTGGGTCCAGAACTTTATTTGCAAAATACAGCATGGATTATTTTTCACTGAAGCCATTATGTT
Source organism: Anoura caudifer (assembly GCA_004027475.1). Lineage (NCBI taxonomy): Eukaryota > Metazoa > Chordata > Mammalia > Chiroptera > Phyllostomidae > Anoura > Anoura caudifer. The sequence continues at coordinate 63,461 of PVKU01008528.1, forward strand.
CTGATTTATTTCCTTGAAAAATATGATTCTTCCTTCCTACCCAGATTACTGTCTGAGATTTTTCCGGGGCTTATCCTCATTAGCAAGGCAATTTGCTCACTAAAAGAGCTTTCTGATGCTTGTCAATTCAGAGACTTTATTATGTTGTTTTCCTATATAATTTATAACAACTATTAATGAACTTTAAACACTGATCCTTAAGAACTACTACTTTTGAGATCTTTTTGTTCTTACCCTTATTCCCATTCTCTAAGCTTCTTCCCAGTGAATGATGTTGGCCTCATCTCACTGTCATTCACATTGTTGTATGTTCCTTCAATTTTGATGACACAACCTACTGGGAACTATTTTTTGTGAATTTTCCTCTTGTCTCATTGGCTGCTCCTTCGCTGTCTGTTTTCATCTCTCTAGCCCTTGAATGTCAGTGTTCTCTAGGAAAGGCCCAAGTTCTTCCTTTCTCTGCGTCTCACCTACTGCTCTCCCTCAGGGCCTTGCTTCTGCAGGGCTGTGAGGTCCTTGTTCAAGTGTCACCCCAACACCACTCTTTACAAAGTAGCATCTGACCCTCACAGCTCTCATCTGAACTTGGGCCACATACAGCAAGCTGCCTGCTGGATGTCTCATAGGCAGATCAGGTAAAGGCATCTGAAACTGAGCTTGTCATTCTCCTCCCTTGAAGTCTGTGCCTTTTCTCATGTTCTCTGTCTCAGTGAATGGCATCTCTGCCACCCTTTACGTAGCTAACATTTACCTGGCATTTCCAACATGTCAGGTACTGTTCTAAGAACTTTCATGTAACTCCTCACAAAATCCTTTGAGATAGATTCTGTCATTTTTATTACACAGATGTGGAAACAGAAATACATGGAGTTTAAGTAACTTTCCCAAGACTGCAAAACTATTGATTGATGGAGATGGACTCCCAGAGCATGTAGTCCTAATTATTGTGCTCTGGGGCCTTCCTCTCTCAGTAGCCCAGGGCAGAAATCTGGGATTACCCTGTACTTCATCCTCCTTCCCCCTGCATATCTGGCCAGTCCTCCTGAGCCCACCTTCTAAATCTCTCTTAAAAGCACACTTCTATCTTCATCTTCAGGCCTCGTGCCCCCACTGTTGTAATTGGTGTCTTCTTTCCGTCCATTTTCTGCCAAAGTCTTATTTTTCCTAGTGCTAAATTTCATCATGGCCCTTCTGCGTTCTCCCCCTACCATCAGTTACCCAGTGCTGGGGAAACCTTCTAATACCTGCTCCGCCCGTTCTGAGGACTAGGATGGGTCAGACATTAAAAGAATCTCACCCTTTGAGTCAGAGTGCTGGAAGAGTGCAGGCAATATCTGGCTGGTACCTGACATTTTGAGGGTTAGAAAATAAAAGAGAAATGTTACCTTTTGATTAGTCTTTGCCTCTTTTGGTCCTTAATTTCTGCTTACTGTAATAAAAAAAAAATCAGAGTCTAGTCTGGCCCAGAGAGGGATTGCCAAAAGAAGAGTGATCTCACTTTCATGCTGGTTCTGTGCTCCAGCCATAGTAAACTACTTGCACTCCCTGAAGTATATCATGTTCCGTCTTCCCCTGGGCCTTTGCAGGTGCTCTTCCCTCTCCCTGGAATGCCCTTCCCTCACGGCCCCATTTGCCTGGCTAACACTACCATTTTCAGGTCTCAACTTAAATTTCACAACACTTGGAAAGATTTTTCTGCTCCTATTTACCTTCCACCAGTTGGGGTTGAGTGCTTTTTCATATATGCTGCCGTTACACACCATTCCTCCCTCACCATATGTCTCATCAAACTTTGTCTTAATTGTCTCTTCAGTTGCTGCTTTTAGGCTGTAAATTGCATCTTATTTATTTCTGTGTCTCTATCACCCAGCATAGGTGTTAAAGAGGTGTTGATTGTATGGAAGATTAAATGAGTATTTAAATGAGCTAATTGATTTCTGCCAATTCTGTCTGCTTCTTGTCTTTGTACAATAAAGATCAGTCACCCATGAGTAACTACCAGGATCAATGGTATAAACAATTTAGGAGATTATTCCACACATAAAATAAGTGGAAATAGGCTATCCAAGCGTAGCAGAGTGGTTCCTTGAATGTTAGGGGTCTGCTGTCTTTTTGCTCCACTCTTCTGGGTGTGATCATTGCCCCCTGCTCTCTTGTCAGCATGATTGCCAAAAGTCTAGCCACCTGCAGGTCCTCATTCTAAAAAAGATGGGAAAGGTCCGAAAGCAAAAGGGAGCTTTCTCAGCAGTATACCTTCTACCTGCCCTCCATCCCTTTGGGGCTTTCCTGAAAAGGCCTTACAGGATTTCTCCTCATATTCCTTGACCAGATGATATCATGGCATCACTTCTGGCTGCAAAGGAGGCCAGGAGGTAGTTTTTTTCCCCTTAGTTCTTTGCTATGTGGTACAAAATCGGGATTCTGTTAATAAGGAAAGGAGAGAATGGTTATTGAGTGGTAACTAGAAGTCTCTACATAGCTTAGGATGATTTCTTCTTAAGTGATCATAGACAGTAAATAATTTGCCGATCAGTATGTCAGCACTTTTTTAGAAAAATAAATAGATAAAATGAATTTGAAAGGGATCTTACCTTTTCTTTGTCTCTAGTCACTTTACATAAAATAATCAATCTTTTTTCTATTTTAGGAGATTTAATTATAGGCATCTAAAAATCTAAATTATGAATCTTTATTATAGTTTTTTTGGGGAGGTGTTTGCACTTGTTATTGTAAGAGGATATCTTCTCAGAGTCTCATTGAGATGTCCCTAGAATCTGCTGGTGGAAGTGTAAATTGCTAGAACATTTGGCAAAAGATTTGGCAATAATATCAAGGAAAAAAAGGAATCTTTACCTTTAATTTCCTTCTGTTCAATCTTCTGTAAATCTAAAATCTGAATTCCATAAATTGGATTTTTTTTAGCATTTAATAACTTGGAAAAATGCTCAGGACAATATTAAATGGAAAGAGCAGGAATCAAGATTTAATCCCAAGTCATTAAATACTTTTAAAAAATCCAATTAGTTGTTCTTCATTTCATTATATGGATATCGCAAATACATTATAAATTTAATCCTCTTATTATTGAACATTTAGCTTGTTCTAATTTTTCACTATTAGGAATATTCTTTGATGAACAACTTGGTACATTTGTACATAACTTTTGTTTGGATTGTTGGGTTTTATAGTAGATTTATAAAAGAATGAACAGGAGAGATTAAAGATACAGATCTTATATTTGTTGATATTGATTGCCAAATCTTTTGTCAAATATGTGTACACATATATATTATGCTTCTAATTTTGTAAAATTTATGAAATATTAGAAAATATAGAAAAAAGAAAGATACTAAAGCTTTAAAAATAGTTGATCTCTTTTAATGGCATTTTGAATGATTTTTACTATCTTTATATTTCTGTATACTTTTTGCAGTGATTAAATATTGTTTTTATGATTTAAAAATAAATTCAGTTGAAAATAAATGATATTTTGTTTTGATGATCAGCTACTGCTCTGCTATTTAGGCTTTTGGTATCAAAATTGAAATTTTAATGTTGATGGTTTAATCAAAGAAGAATAAGTATATGGCAGATATATCCTATAGGATTTGTAATTGACATATTTGACATGTTTTCCTGAATTTGTTTGGAGGTAAAGTTTCTCCATTTTTCCTAGCAATTTAGACTAGTATTTTTTTTCTTAGTGCCATTTGTTGTGGCTATTAAAAACAAAAGCACTCTTGGATTAATGAACACACAATACAATATACAGATGATGGATAATAGAATTTATACGCCTGAAACTTACATAATTTTATTAACCAATGTCACCCGAATATAGTCAATAAAAATAAAAACAAAGGCACCACAAAACTTAAATTCTCCTGTGCCATAGCCTCACTGTGGTGTAACCTTTATGTAGTCCTAGGGTCATTTTTAGCATGCCATCATTTCCAAGGCACTGCTGTTAGTATATGAGTGGGTGTTTGCTGATAGAGGCAAAGCCGAGAGGATCATGGAGCATATGGGTTCATGTAATGGACTCTCGAACAAGATAAGGTGTCCCAGTGACCTATTTCATGTTCACAGACTCTGTAGCCAGGAACAGATTAATTTTAGAGATATATTCCAGAATGTTAGGTTAGATAAAGAGGGAATGAAAAACATATTAATTATATACCAAAAATAGAGTTACTTAAAAAACAACACTGGAAACAAACCCCTATATCCACAGTATACAATTGTGGATTTTGGAACCAAGGGGTGGGAATAAGGTTTGGGTTGTGCTTGGGGGAGAGGGCAGATCTGTGGGAACATTTTTGAGCAGCTTTCCGCAGGCCATTGAGAATGAGCGCACTTTTCTCGTGTAAAAACGTGCTGTGGACTGCTGCTGCATCCGGCCTCTGATTCTGTTTCTCTCAATTGAGAAAATAATATGGATGGAAAGTTATTAAGACTCCATAGTTTTGTGTAAATGTATATTTTATTAAATATAATTATTTATATGCTGTCTATATTTATTTGAAAAGTGGTATTTACTTTGAAGTAGAGTTTGGCAAACAGTGGCCAAATCCGGCCTCCTGCATGTTGTTTATGCTCCAACTGATAAGCATAGTTTATACATTTTTAAATGGTTGGAAAAAAAGACAAAGAAGAAAATGCATAGAGAGAGCGTAAATGTATACTGCAAAGCCTGAAATATTTACCATCTGATTTTACAGAGAAAGTTTGCTGACCTTCGGCTTAAAACTGTGGTTTTTAACCAGAGGAAATTTTGCCCCCAGGGGACGTTTGACTCCATCTCAAGACATTTTTGTTTGTCACAACGCAGTGGAGGTGGGGGTAGGGACGCAGCATCCCAGTGGTGCTGGCAACCATTGGGTACAAGCCAGAGGTGCAGCTGAACAGCTACAATGCACGTAATGGCTCCTGAAGACAAAGAATTAACTGATCCAAAATGTTTACTGAGACTCTGCCCTTGCCCAAACTTTAGGCAGGCTCTTCTGAGCCTTGTTCTTGAGTAGGCCTTGACCTTGGTCTCTCTCCTGTGTTTGGCCTGCATAGCCTAGTTTTAACAAGAATTCTGTTGAGCTACTTCTTTATCCCCCACCCTTCATCTGATCACTCTGGCCTGCATTTAGCAAGAATCCTGGTAAATCAGTTTAGTAAGAATCTCCCTATCCTTGTCCTGTCTTCCTAATTTTCCATCTACTCATCCCCTCACTCTGCTTGTTGGTATAAATTCCCAGCTGTCTTTGTGTAACCGAGCAAACCAGGGCCCATCCACATGGTGTCTTGATGCATGACCCAACAATTAGTGTTGAGGAAAACAGGCTTTTATTTACGGGGTTCCAACCTTGGGGTGGGGGTGCCGAGAGCACTCCTGCTCAGAGCCCTGTTTCCCACGAGACCCAGTACTTCCCTTACTCCCCACCAGGTTATAAGCCAAAAGCATGCCCCCAAAGTCCCCATATCCTTATTTATTCTTAAGCCTGGTGCACAAACAGTTCTCCATCCCCTCTGGAAGGTGCACTTGTGGGTTTCAGAGTCGCCATCCTCTCGCGGCAGCTGTCTCCTTCAGGATCTGGGGTGTGTTGTCCTCAGCCTCTATATCGTAGCCCAGGAAATCATGTGCTGTGTTCTCCAGGCAGGTTTCCTAGCAGGTCTCCTCTTTCTTGCTCCAGCTCTTAATACAAAACTGTGTGGCACCTCCTTACATACCAGGAGAATCCCTCTACTGCATGGCTCCTTCCTCATGGCCTATCCTACACCCTCCTACACCCGTTCAAACCGCATGGCTGCTACCCTTCCTCTCTCTTAGCCGGCCCGTATTTTAAATGCTGACCAGGAGCTCCTACATGACTCTCATCTGGCTCCTCCTACAATGTGCTACTTTTGTCAGTCCACCTGTATCTTTTACCTTTTTTCAGCTGCCACCTTTAGTCAGGGCAAGCATTCTCAGTGTTGCCCAGGTCTCTGCCTCCCAGCCTCTTGCACAGGCACTGTAAAAACCACCCCCACCCCCGCCACCCCCACTGGCTATGGTCAGGAGTCACTGAATGCTCTTAAGAGTCACGTCCACATTTCTCCTAGGGCGGCAGCATAGCTTTAACTTGCCACAGTTATGCAAAGTATCTGAAGTGCCATATCATTCACTATCCCCACCCCCCAATTATGGGCTGTGGGAATATTTTTGGGGACCCCTACTTTGTATCTCATTTACTTGCTGTATTTGGAGTTCAGCCTTATCTCTCTCCCTTATTGCAATAGTCCTGAGTGAGCTCTTCCTTACCTGTTTAATGAGTGTCAGAATATTTTTCCTTTGACAACATCAGCGGTATAGAGGTTGAGCAGCACTGGGCGAAAGTAATGTTTGGGACATGTCTGAATTCAGGAACCACCTCTTCAAGTGATTCTGTAGCTCCCCCCCACCCCACCAGGGTTCCATTGTTTTATAGGGAAGAGGGCCTGGCTGGCACACACATGAACTGGGGAACAGTTGCCTTCGGGACTTGGAAGAGGCGAGCTGTAAAGATATTTGGCCCCAACAACAGAGGAGGGCAGTCCGGATAGGGGTGGACATGCCAGGTTTGGCCCTGGCTCTACTCCTTGAGTTTCCTTAAGACTGAAATGAGGTTGACTCTGTCTGTGGGGATTTCATTATCAAGCTTTCCTCCCCAATATTTTTGGACTTGTTGGAGTCTTCATTAGAAGATGAAACATTGCTATCTTTAGTTCAAAGTAAAATGCTAAAAGGCAACTATATGAACTTATTAAAACAGGCTTAGACAGTTATTAAGCAATAAAGAGGATTGATTACTGCATCTTTCCTGGTCCTCATTTAGAGGTGTGGTTGAAAAGAAGAGTGCGCACAGGGATTGAAAATGCATTTCTAGATTTCGGGGTAGAAGTTAGGGAGGTTGAGTGAGGAGCAAGAGAACGCTAAAGGCAAAGAGTAAAGTTCAAAGCGGTAACTTCACTTTACCCTCATTGTGTACCTGAGCCCCAGCCCCCTTTTCTTTGCTTGCCTCCTAAGAACTGGGGTCCTGGCATCTGTTTTATCCATGTGGCTTTGCTATTATTTAAAGCTTCCTTCTCTGGCAGAAACCTCTGGATGCTGTGTCTTTCCTACTGGTCTGACATCTCTCTCTTTTTCACATGAAGCCAGGCCTGCCCAGTACAGGTCCCTCCTGGTCCACTGAACCACTCCAGCTGATGATTCAGATGGTTCCACAGCTGTGATTTTCTTTCACATCCTAATTCTCTTTGATCTTGTTATTTCTGACAGGGTTCTGATAAAATAAGCCTAGTTCCAAAATGGCCCTAAAACCCTTATGCCTGCCAGTTGGAACTTACCTCTGTATCCCCCTCCATTTTCTGCATAGATTTTAACTTTTTCCCATGGAAATCTTTCATTTGATGATTGGATGTCGTAGAGTAGACCCTGCTACTGATTGTGGGTCTTCTACTATTGCCAGGTGAAATCTTTGCGTAGAGACTTTATGGACACCATCAGGCTGTTATTGGAGACTGTTTCAATGACTTATAATTGCCAATGTAGAAGATGTCCAGAAGGACGTGGAGAAACTTTAAAATTTGTGCAGAAAAAGGAGGATGGTATATAGAGATTTCTAATTAGTAGCATAGTAGACTTTGTGGTCCCTCTTTATTTTTCTAGGCCCCCAGAGGACCATTTTAATGTATTAGCAACTCAGTAAAAGAGGGCAACTGTCAGTCAGTGGAACCTACTGATTTGCTATTTGTTAAGTTAGTACACGTAGAAAAATATTTTTCTTTCCTGGATAGGATCAAGATCAGCCATTCTCTTCAAATAAAATCCTTCCATAAAAAAAAAAAATTAAATCTGTGAATCTATCCTAAGAAATACTGTGTAATCTAGGCCAAAGAATGCTGACTTTGGACTGGAAATATTGGGGGGGACACTTTGTAATGTGTATGTTTGTCTAATCATGATGCTGTATACCTGAAATCAATACAAAATAATATTGGATGTAAACTGTAATTGAAAAATAAAATAAAATAAAGAATACTGACTTTAGAGACAGTTCTGTGCCATGTGGGGCAGTTACTTAATCTCTCTCTGCCTCAGTTTTCTCAGCTGTGAAACAGGGAAAATAATAGCATACTTACCTCATAGGGTTGTTGTGAGGACTACATTAATTTATACGTAAAGTACTTAAAACAGTGTAGGCCACATTGTAACTACTGTTGAAGACTTACCTATTATTAGTCGTATTTATTGTGCTCTTGGAGTTAATGACCTAATCGAGCCAAATGGGTTTTTAGGGAATCGAAGGAAATATATTCAGACATTTCAAGAAAGGAAAGTCTAAGCATAGTTCTTTGATAGACCTTAAATTGCACTAAGATAAATGAAACAGTGGGCAGTGTTAAATTAAATACTTTTTAGATAGGTTACTTACTGTAGACACATTAGTATATACACACTTTTCTGTTCAAGGTATTTTTAGGTGACACATGTCGCTAAGGCACTGACAAGTGCTTCTGCAGCCTGGGTATCTATTGGGGTGTTGACTTAAATGGCATCTATTTAAATCAGTTTTGCTGTGCAAATACCAATTTGTTGAAGATCATAGAAGTGAAGCTCCCAATGGGACTTAGTTTGGGAGAGGAGGGCAAAATACATGGAATTTCCATTTTGGTGATACCAGCAGCAATAAAGATAATACAAACACCCAAATTTAGGTCAGCTGACAGAATAAATTGGCCATTTAGGGAGGGGGCAGTTTTCCTTCATTATGTTCAGTAAACATGGGTTGAGAAGATTAGACATTTTTAAGCAAGTTATATCTATGCTATTTAGATGTACAGAAACATTTCCAAATATTATTTGCTCTCCTAAAATAACGAAAGACATTCCTAAAGCTCTATCTTTATATTTTGTGACACTAGCCTAAATTTTTTATGTGTGTGATTATAATCAAGTGCACCTGTGTTAATAGGTGTGTACATGTATATAAATGAATGTAATTCTGGTGGAGATAACAAGTGTAGAGGAAAGGTTATGGATTTCTTTTTTTTTTAAATTATATTTTATTGATTATGCTATTACAGTTGTCCCATTTTCCCCCCTTCATTACCCTCCACCCTGCACACCCCTCCCACCCACATTCCCCCCTTTAGTTCATGCCCATGTGTCATAAGTTCTTTAGCTTCTACATTTCCCACACTATTCTTGCCCTCCCCCTGTCTATTTTCTACCTACCATCTAT